>MU228166.1:160233-198418 GCA_018584345.1 Thuja plicata | reverse complement strand
TATATATATATATTAGATTTATTTAAATGACCCTTGTTTCTCTGTTGGTGCAAGGTGATAAAGGAATTGATCTGTTGTAACATTCCTCTATTTGTATCTCATTTCCTCTATATGTTGTTACATGTTATGTTGTACATGTGCCACTATTCGTAAATTTTCTTTTGAGTTGTCTGAATGGCGATGATGTAAAATGATAACTACCTATTCTTTTTATTCTTTGTGATGTTGACCCAAAAATACTCTTCTTTGTGACTCTTACGTGACATTCTTTCACTGTTTGTAGTTCTACTACCTTGGGGCAATGGTGACATTTAATTTTGATATAATATACATGTATTATCATATGATCATACTGACCCTCGAGCTAGTAGATCCCATGAAAATGAACCAATATAGAAATAGTCAAATAAAAGTATGAATAATTGATGTATGAGATGAATGCAAGAATATGGTGAATAAATTAGAATGTGTGTGGGTGAACCAACGATAGTGGGTTATACATTTTCGGAGGAAGGAATTTTCCCTGAAAACTATGACCAAAGAAAAATTAAAACTTGCTTTCGATCGGAATTGACAAATACTTTGGATCGCAAGTGAGTAACTTACGATCAAAAGTACCAAAAAGTAGTACTTTCGATCGTAAGTTATTTTCGATCAAAAGTACTAATTTACTTTCAAAAGTGCCAAAAAGTAGTCAAATCATGAAATTACTTTCGATCGAAACTAAATAGTTTCGATCGAAACCCTCTAGTTAGAGGCCATTTGCAGAGGCTAACATAAATCTACAGTTTTCATGGCTTCAGAGCTCAAGCGCGGGGCTTAAATGGATGAATAGGAAAACGTCCTTTTGTATAGCACAAGTACTCGGAATGAGATTTCTAACGAATATAGATTTGAGATTTTTTGAATTAATTGGGTCTATATTTTTTGACGTGCATTGAATGTATGTTTTTTATCCAAAATAAACCTCCAACTTTGACGTTCAATGAAAAATAGTAGGAAAAAGAATTTTTTTTGAAAAATAACAGTGCCCTCCGGCTTTGAGTCTACTTTCTATCAAAAAACAAAAAAAATTGAATTTTGATAAATACACAACAAGTTATAAGCTATACAGTCAAGGTATGTCAAAATTACAGTTTACTCTACTTGAAACGTTCATAAAATATGCAATAATCATGATAATATTGTCAAACCAATTGCATGCCCTCCGTATGGATGTTATAAAACCAAATTCGAAAGAATTGCATTGATATCTATTTTAGAAATAAAGTTATGCTCTATGAAGTCAATGTAACTGTTTGAAAATGACATTTTCAACAACATAGCAGTTTTCGTGGGAGAAAAACAAAACCATTCAAATTAATTCAAAAAAACAGAAAAAAAATAATTTAGAATCTAGAAAGAAAATCCTAAAAGACTCTAGTTTACTTCATCTTCTGGTTTCAAACATTTTAACGTATATGCATCTGAATCTGAATTTTTTTTTCAAAATGTAGACTTCAATGTCCGTTTAGGCAAAAAAGTGTAACCAACTATTTGTGGGATCACCCGTGTGCATGTGAGGAAGGTGAGACATTAAAATGTGTGAGGATATGTGAAACTCCATATAAGACTACACAATTTTTCAATATGCAAATGTTTAAGATCTTCTCTCAAAATGGGCATAAAACAAGATGACAAAAGATATGAGTGCATAGTTTTAATTATTACATTTTACCCTGATTTGAGGAGTATTTGAATACTAAGATGATCATGTATCTCAAAAATATTGTAAAAGAAACTAGATTTCTCATACTCTTAATTTAGGACAATCCAATAAAATGCTTTCATAAGGATGAATTAACCTATATTAGTACTTGATAGTTGAGGGGATTGAAAATATGTAATTAAATGCTAAATTTTAGAAAGTAAATGAGATAAATGAAGGCACTTAGCTAAATGCTCAAGGGAGAAGAATAATACTAACATGGTACTATTTTTTGGATATCTTGGGACTTAAATATGATCCTCTATGTCTATAACTTAGTTTAGGATCCAAATAGTTTGCACTAAGTGAAGGGTTGCATTTGTAGGTTTGGGTCCTTTCTATAGATACACAATTTATCCTATAATTCATTTGAATGATCTAGTATTCATGCACTTATGCCTTTTATTTTTCCCAATGTTCTTTTCTCTTCTTCGCTACCTAGATTGGTGGTATCTATAAACACCTCTAAAGGGTTGTCAGATCACACAATTCACATTATCCTAGTTAAACCCCTAAAAAATGGTCAACTTTATGGTTTTTGTAATGATTAAAAATAACAAGTTTAAATAGTCATGCAAATGTCCTAAGATGATTATGTATATCTAGATTCTATTTAGTTCTTCATTGTAAATGTTCTTAGCTTGCCTTTGTCAATGGTATGGCCAAAGAAGATTGAATGAGATTAGATCATATATAAATAAATATAATTAAACACATATAGTATAAGGAAATAACAACAAATCATACTTGAATGCATTTAGAGGGTTATTGGGTCACAAGGGGTCTGTGTGTGTGTGTGTGTGTGTGTGTGTGTGTGTGTGTGTGTGTGTGTGTGTGTGCGTGCGCGCGCACGCGCGCGCGTGCATGTGTGTAATTGTGATATATTATAATGCATGTATATATGAATAAGTTGGAGCGAGAAAATGTGCGACTATTGTTTCTTAATTTGCTTGGTTCACCTTGCTCCTATTGGTATTAAGGATTGGTGGCATTTAAAGATAATTTTAGAGGGTTGTTGGGTCACAAGGGGTCAATATCTCCTTGGCTAATCCCTAAGAGAGGCTAGCTTTATAGTTGTGCTAAATATTGACTACCAACTTGTAAATGCTTAAGATGATGTGATACAAAATTAAATTCTTTGTAGGTCCTCCAATTGAAGTATTCTTAGGACACTCCTTTCTTAAATGTGAGTGTTTTTTGAATAATGATTCTGGATGATAAATGAAGGCAATTGAGTGTCTTTAAATACAAGTTTACACAAACTTGTGTTTAGTTGGTCCATAATGACTAGTGTAAAAGGTTTGAAGCTTGATATTCTCACTACATTTTACTATTTGTTGACACATAATTATATTACTTGACAAGAATGATCACCCAAAATAAAATAAAAAACAATATGAATATACAAAATTCTTTCATTACAACTCGTACTATGTTTTATTTTCAAAAAATTTCCTCTAAATTATTTACACATATTCTAAAAATTGTCTTCATACAAGTATTAATAAATTTATGATGGAATCATTTCAGTGAAAATTTCCTTAATTCATGAAAATAACGCCTTCGAATAAAATTACAACAACTTAGTAATAGTTATAATATTTTACTTCAAAGACCTAACATGAAATTTTGGGTACATGTTGGGTTGGAGGCTTGGCTTGGTTGGCGAGAGTTCCTTGTGGTAGGTATGAGGTCATGAGGTCCAGTCATCCCCCTACCCACAAGGTCCATTACAACTTATAATATATTTTATTTTGAAAAATATTTTTCTTAAATTATTGCTACGCGCTTTAAAATCTATGATAGAATCGAATCTTGACAGGAAGGTTCAAAGATTATGATAGAATCACTTCCTTTAAAATCTACTATATTAAATGACAATAACACTTCCAAATAATAACAATAGTATTTTGATAGTTAAATTTTTTTACTTCGAAGACTTAGCATGAAAATCTTGGTACATGTTGGGTTAGGGGCTTAGCTCCATTGGCATGGGCTCCTACTTGTAGGTACAAGGTGACAAGGTCTAGTCACTCGCATACCCACATGGTATCGAAGGGGGTGTCGTACTAGTATCACGTTATAAAGTTTACTTTGCAATTTATATTCTTGATTCCTACATGTAAAAAATAAATTTTATGTATGTTGAAAAATATCTAGGTAGTGTGAGATAATTTTTCTGTAAGCATCACCTAAATGCAATGAGTACTATGTGTTCCATTCAATCTCATGAGAAATGAGTTCTTGTAATCACTACTCATGAAACATGGGTCAATGAGTTTGACTAAAAAACAACATAGTTGAATCATGATAGCAATATCACAATCACTTACCTTACACATGTGCAAAGATTTTGTAAGCAACACTTCAAACAAAAACAAAAGGCGAGGGTTGTATTTTAGAGTACCTAGGTAGAGCAAATGAAAATTATCTAGGTAGAGCAAATTTGTGTATGTTAAAAAATATCTAGGTAGTGTGAGACAATTTTTCTATAAACATCACCTAAATGCAATGAGTACTATGTGTTCCATTCACTCCCATGAGAAATGAATTCTTGTAATCACTACTCATGAAACATGGGTCAATGAATTTGACTGAAAAACTACATAGTTGAATTGTGATAGCGATATCACAATCACTTACCCTTACACATGTGCAAAGATTTTGTAAGCAACACCTCAAACAAAAACAAAAGGCGAGGGGTGTATTTTAGATTAACTAGGTAAAACAAATGAAAAATATCTAGATAGAGCAAATTTGTGTATGTTGAAAAATATCTAGGTAGTGTGAGACAATTTTTCTATAAGCATCACCTAAATGCAATGAGTACTATGTGTTCCATTAGTCTAATGAGAAATGAGTTCTTGTAATCTCTACTCATGAAACATGGGTCAATGAGTTTGACTCAAAAACTACTTAGTTGAATCGTGATAACAATATCACAATCACTTACCTTAGACATGTGCAAAGATTTTGTAAGCAACACCTCAAACAAAAACAAAAGCCTAGGGGTATATTTTAGAGTACCTAGGTAGAGCAAATGAAGTGTGAAATGTGGAAAGGGGAGATGTAATTTGAAGAAAATAAGGGGTATATATAGAGTTCGTAGGTAGACCAAACCTGATGAAGTGTGAAATGTGAAAAGATGAGATATAATTTGAAGAAAACAAGGGGTATATTTTAGAGTAGCTAATTAGAGCAAACCTAATGAAACGTGAAATGTGTAAAGGGGAGATTTAATCTGAAGAAAACAAGGGGTATATTTTAGAGTACGTAAATAGATCAAAGCTAATGAAATGTGAAATGTGAAAAGAAGAGATATAATTTGAAGAAAACAAAGGGTATAGAGTACGTAGGTAGAGAAAAAATAATGAAGTGTGAAATGTGAAAAGGGGGGATATAATTTGAAGAAAAGGGGGAATGGGCTTAGGATTCTCTGGTGTCGAGGGAATTCCCCCACAACGCACGCGGGATTTTTCACACCTCTATTCGCGGTGGAGAGAGAGAAGAAGACACGTGTGAAGGTCAAACATATATCATTTTATGCTCGTGACAACCTCGGTACAAACACCACATTAAACTGCCACCTAAGCTCTCTGACCACTGACATTCATCTTTTTACGCTCATCATTACTTACCACAAAAACATCCCGAAACCGCCGGTTTTCTGGTGCGGCACACGGTTTCTTTTCTTCTCCCACCTCTCTCTCGTGACATGTCAGCACTTGGGATCTCGTGACTTGGACTAGTCGATAACGACAGCGCCTCTCTTCGCCTAATAACCGGGGAATTAATTTACTCATTAATTGTCCAGCCTGGAGACACGTGGATCACACCTTCTCTGACGGTCTCACTGCCTTTGCTGAATTGACGGCCGCTCCAGATCGCAAAATACAGAACAATGATCGTTATTTAACAGTTGTTATTAATGCAGCCAAAACCCCTTATTATTACTCATTCTTCACCTCTGCATTTAACAGCTGGGTGATCTGTACAGGTGCTCTTTTTCTTACGTGTAAGGTGCAGATTTACTCCAGGGAGCTTGGAATGCACTGGATCGCATTTACAGTGATTTCGCGCCGTTCCCGAAACTGACAGGAAATTTTTTGGGGGGCAGTTTAGGCAATTCAGTGGTGTCATTGAGGAATTTTGTTGATATAAGAATTAAGAAATGTTGTAAGGACAAACTGGTACCGACTAATTCGTCAAAGAGTACGTTTTATATGTCCGTAATTTTAGATATCTAATAAAGTGAGGGCCTAGTACACATTACTTTAAATACCTATAGATTTTGGCCTTTTACTTTAAAAAAGATAAATATTGGAGAAAATAATTAAATTATTATAAAAATAAGGTACTAAAATAGCTGAAGAAGATAGGAGTCACTAGCATTCTAGTTTTATATTTTACATTTGTGGAATGAAAATGAAAGCTTTTCTTTTTCTTTATAATTTATTTGCGATAAATTATTAAACAACATAATCAAATTTCTTTTTTATGTGGTCAAATTTATAGATGGAAACAATTACAATTCAAAATTTATGTAAAAGGATTTTTAAATTTTAATTTTTTATATGTAAAGTCAAGTTCTACATCATATTTATAGATAGCAAAAACAACGAGCAATAAAGTTGTTAAGTAGCAACACAAGGAGGTAGGTCTTAGGAAGGTCTTGGTCATTTAGAATATGCTTCTAATCTTTAATTACACCTTCATCATTAGCTTGTTCAACATAAAGGGGTTGAGGATCATTCTTGGCAAGGAAATACCTCCACCAAAGTAAGAAATCTTGTCATTATCTAGCCAACCAAGATCACATTTGTCATGAGACTAAGAAGACATTGGAGGTGGATGTGACACTGGGACCAATTGTGAGCATTGTGCCCCCAAATAGGTTCTACATTGAGGTGATTGAGAAGTGTGTGAATTACGAGATTCATGGTCATGGGCATTGTGACTATATCCACACCAACACGCTCAGTGTGAGGATTGACCCCTATTAGAAGGAGAGATCAATAATATATTGACAATTGTACAAGATATATTACACGAAAAGCAAGTTCAAGTGTATCTCTACAGATTTGCATGAGCAATTTAGAATAAATCAACAAAAAACTTGAATAGAGAGCATAATTTCTAACTTTGAAAATTCTAAAAAATATTTCCACTTTGATAGGTTGTGACATCTAGGTAAATCTTTTAGGAATTGTAAGCCAATTCCCTAAAAGAAAAAAAAGGAACAATGCTTAGTCCAATTCCTTATACATTCCTATTTAGGATTAAGCATGCAATGACTCAAAAATTCTATTGATTGACCAAGTTTGGTTTGGTCTAGACCATATCATACATAAGCCTTCCAATTGCATTATTGTATGCCACCAAACTCATCTTCGCCATCTCATCTTATAAGACACTACTTAACCATTTAATCTTATATTCCATAGAGATAAAAATATTAACTGGTTTTCTATCAACCATGCCAAAATGTTGTAAAATAGATTCAACATACTTCATCTAATAAACCCAAAGATTTTGGTTAGCCACATTGTATTTAATTTCCACCCCAAGGGTGTATTTAATAATCCCTAAAGTGTCATATTTCAAAATATAATAACTTTGACATTAGTCCATAATCATTTCCTTATCATTATCAAATAACGACGTATCATTAACATGCACAAAGTCTTCACGATAAAATGATCATTTCCTCATTTATAATAATCACAACGAACTAAGTTATACTTGATAAACCCCAACCAAAATATATGAATCAAGTTTTTATACTACATTCTAAGATATTATTTTAAACCATAGAGGGGTTTCATCAAGTCAAATTTGGCTGTGAAATATAAATGTCCTCTAGATTAGCATGTAAGAATCTATCTTCACATCTATTTACTCAACCTCTAGATCAAAAGTAATAGTACAAGCTAAAAGCATTACAATAGATTCAAAATTTACAATATTGGAGAAAAAAACATTGGAATATATTCCTTCAACATGAGAATAACCTTTGGTAACCAATTACACTTTGTACTTCTCAATTCTACTATCAGAGTCTAGCTTCTATTTAAACACCCATTTGCAACCAATGAATTTTCACTCATCATGCAATTGTACCGAGTCTCATGTATCATTCTTCTTTTGTGTATCCAATTCCTCATCCATAGCCAATTTTTGGGACTCACAACCATCCATATTCATTTATTTTTAATTATTCTAGGTCCATCAATGATAGTCAACAAAGAAAATATAAATATAAAATTAGGTGAGGTATACCTTCCTATTTTTCTCTTCTATTGAGTAGACCCCCTCAAAAATTGAGATAAAGGTTCTACTTCTTCCATCAAATCTTTCTTTTCTCCTTACTATCCTCCTCATTTGGTCGAACCTAAATGTTTGGTTCATCATTTGGTGCATCCTTCTCTCTTCTAACCTTGTTCTTTCTCTTTTCCAGAGGTTGGTCGTGGATTTCCATTAGTTAAGGCATAGTTTGCTTTAAGTTTAGTTAACAGTTAGTTTTTATTGTTGATATGAATGTCCCAATTAGCTGTGCCCGAATCCCTAAATTTTTTATTTTGATGATTTTTGTAAAATCTATATAAACTAACCTAGACATCATAATTAAGGGTTTCAAATTTTCATTTGCTATGCATAAAAGTCGATGCTATACAATGTTCAATGTGTAATATCTTGCACAATATTTTTTTGAGAATTTTCAATCAATTAATCAAATATTTGCTTGCTAGAAATGGTTATTTTAATAATGTGGAATTGACATGCTTTTGATGCATTTGCTCACATGATGGATAATTTAGTTGGCTCTTTGTTTTGGATGCATTTACATAGTATTTTCCCTTGGTTTTGCACAAGTATGGTACTCGCTATGATGAAATATGAAAATCTTTAAATTTATGTGTTTCCTTGGATGATTGTATAAGACTGTGTTTAGTTGTGAGTTTCTAATTAATATGTTGATTAGCTAATTCACTCTTACCTTTGAGAGTGAATGAATGAATTCTTTGTTGTTATTGTTTTTTTAATTAGAAATTTTCTTACATTTCTTGTTACACTACAAGGACATTTATTTTGTTATCTATTAAAATATGTTTTCTCCAAGAAGCACTTTAGATTCATATATTATTATGAGCATATATGTGCTAAGAATCTTTGAATTATATATCTTAAATGCTAACCTATTTTGGGAGATTACAAAAGACTAGAATTTGTTCACTTTTTAGCTAACTACTTACATTTACCAATAAAGACCCATTGTTAAAAATTCACGTTGGGTATTGAGTCATTTGACCAAGGTGAGGACCCGACTACATATGAACCTTTGAGTAATTCCCATTACTTTTCAGGAGGCGTGATCCATCTTTGTATCACCTAGTGTTTGTTGTGCTAAAACCTTTGTCAACACCAATCTTTTAAAGACAACCCATTAAATATTTTGTTTTTGTTGTGATGTTATTTTTTGATACATTATTAATTTTCTCATAGGCTTAGAGTTCTGATAGGTGTAAACATTAAATTCCAAGAGTATAGTTATAAATATTGTGTTCAAGTATTATTTTTGAGTGCAAGAAGGAGTTGATTGATTATAATAGTTAAAATGGTTTCTAGTTGATAAAAAAATATGATATATCATATTCATCCCAGGATTATATATTCTCAATAGTTTTTGCTTATGAGATGATTGAGAATGGAAAGGTTGACACTTCGAATAATGTTTCAGATTCTCTCACTAACTTAGTAAGCATATATAAGTTTTTCCTAGTATAAAGAAGATACGAGTCTTGCCTCTTCTAGCATGTAATTCACTTATATGTTTCCTCATATTTGTACAATATAAATGTAAGTGGGAGAATGATAGGATTAAGTGTATTATTCACCTTATAAATATTACGTTTCATAATTAATTGTCTATAGATGATATAACCTTGTGTCCAAGAATGAAAGAATGTGAAAAATAAAAAGTTCATATAAGAGAGAAAGATATATTTAATTATTATCTATTCTCTGAAGAATTTGAAGTTGTAGATTATATAAAATCCAATTAAAAAAAACATGCACGTTAGACCTTTCTTTTTATTAATTATAGTAAAAGAATGCACTCTTACAACAACACTAATTTCTTTGGTATAAGTTTTTCTAGAGACATTAATCTGTGGTAATACCATCAAATTCCATTTATATACAAGGGACACACATGACCCACCTTAAGCTGATTTGGACAAGTTTGGGACCCATTGGTGACACAACTTCAAAAGACAAGATCTTTTTGTTCCATAGGTAGATGGGCCCTCACCTTAAGCTGATGTGGACCCATTGGTGACACGTGGACTCCTTGTTCATAGTCATATTGTATCTCATGTTCTCGAATCTACTTTTGTCAAGACCTAAAATTCACATGACGAGTGGAACAAAGTCCACGTAGCTCTCTCACCAGGTTCACATGTAAGGGATTAATGGCCACAACAATCCGTAATCATTTGACTTCGGAGACTAACTTATATGCTACTATACTAAAATTGTGGGCTCACTTATTAATACATAAGACAAAAGTCCATAGTCTATGCCCAACTATGCTCACAATGGGGTCCTTGCCTCATGGGGTGTCATCATGTATAACGGCTAGAAAAATATTCATCTATGTTGTATCATTTGGTACACTTAGTTCTAAGCATGGCTCTTTTTTAATCTTATTTTTTCGTGACTTTTTATATTTGTTTTGATTTTTGTATATTCAGATCAACATTCTTTTAGATTGTAGGAATTGGGTATAGAACTTCTTATAGACTACAATGTGTCTGGTAAACTTTTAAGCATGATCGACGATGTTGGTGTGACACGTCCTTCGGTACCATGTGGGCTAGGGGAGATTGGATCTTGCGATCTCGTGCATTACCACGGGAAGCTTTCACCAGTAGTACCAGTGCCCCAAGCCTATATATTTAGATCATTTATCATTTTCAATTTTCACACATTCATTTTTGTCATGGTTCATTTTTGTGGTATTTGAGATTGATCTTGCACAAAGTAGATTTGACCAAAAAATTATAATTTTAAAAATTTAAATAGTTGAATCTGATATTTTCCTCGTATTTATTAGAAGCTAACTTGGTACACAATTATGTGACAGTTCATCATTTAAAGACATAAAATGTGCATTCAATCATCATTGACTATTTATAAAAAAAAAACATATGCATTACAAGAGATTCTTAGACATTAGTATGAGTAAGTTTGACATCTTTGATTATTTTCCTGACTATGTTGGTGCAATAAATGGATTAACCTAAGAGAACATGGCCTTATGATCTGATGATCTCTACAATTTTTTTTTATATATTTCCATTCTTTAACAATGTATGTAAAACAATGTACGTAAAGTAGAATTTAAGATTAATTAGTTAGCATATACACCCATACAAACATATTAGATCTATGAATTATATAGTAGATCCATATCTTTTTAAAACTAACCCAAATGATAAGATCATATTTGACAATCTACATATTAAAGACACTTATTTTTATAAGAGAATAAAAAGTCACACAATCAATCCAGAAGTAAAGACATCAACTTGTTTTTATAGACTTCCAAAGCTAGTGTTTTTGAGTCAATAAATTAATAATGTGAGCGGCTTCTTTCTCTCACACTCTTTAATATGATGGGAGAATAGTTTTTTACAAAGTTTGAATTTAACAGTCGGAGTGTTTAGAAAGACAATCCATTAAAATGTTATTTTATATTTTAGTCGTTATCAAGTGTATTGACTTTGTTCCATTCTCTCATGTACGAAACACCGTCACGAGGGTTTTATTAAATTAAAAGATAAAATTGGATATTTTAATTTGATAAAAGATAAAAAAAGATATTAAGCATCTCCACACGTGCCGTGTTAAAAAACAAAGGAATCTTTTCCTTGCCATTTCTATGCCGGGATAAAAGAGGAATCCAACGGAGTCTTCAATACAAACTAATTAAGGGTATCCAATGGAATAGCGTGTTGAACTCAAAGTCTTCATCATCAGTTTTTTTAATGGTGCATGCATGACCTAGGGGTATTTTGTATAAGTTTTATTATAGTAGGGTGAGCAAATTTACAATTAATTTGAAAGATTTTAAGAAATAAATTAATTGGAACAAGTTTGATTCGTTAGAAATAAGGTTAATTGATGTGGTTTATAATAAAGATGATATTTATTTATGTAAGTATTTCATAAGATAATTATTTTTTCGTATGTTGTTAAAGGAAGTGTGAAATCTCATTTCAAAGTGATAGAAGTATAAGTATGTGATTTTTATTATTGAGTACATAAGTCTTGATAATCGTAACAACTTAAAATAGACACATGTATACACTGCATGATTCCATATAAATCTCAATTTTGATATGAGCAACAACTTGAGGGTGCATAGGTAGAATTATAAATCTAAGATGTCTAATTATAAATCATGGATCAATGAATTTGATTCGAAAATGACACAATTGAATCCCGTTAGCAATGTCATAATCATCTATGTGAAACTAACCAAGACCTCTACCTTAAATTATCTAAATATTATACAAGAATCAATACAATTTTCTTATCTTACTTAAAATTATAAGAGCTTATATTTTTTATATTTTAAAAAATATTAGCTTCTTAATAACCTCTTAAATATGGATTATGGAAAGCTAATAACTACAACTCTTTATAAACTATTTATTATTATTGAGTACACAAATCTTGACAATCATAACAACTCAAAATAGACACATGTATACATTGTGCATGATTCCATATAAATCTCATTTTCATATGAGCAACAACTTGAGGGTGCATAGGCAGAATTATAAATCTAAAATGCCTAACTATAAATCGCAGGTCAATGAATTTGATTTGAAAACGACACAATTGAATCCCAATAGAAATATCATAATCATCCATATGAAACTTACCAAGACCTCTACCTTAAATTATCTAAATAGTATACAAGAATCAAATGAATTTTCTTGTCTTTATAAACTATTTAAATTTTCTTGTTTTGATATGAGCAAAAAACTTGAGGGTGCATAGGTAGAATTATAAATCTAAGATGTCTTATTATAAATCATGGATCAATGAGTTTGATTCGAAAATGACACAATTGAATCTTGATAACAATGTCATAATCATCTATGTGAAACTAACCAAGACCTCTAACTTAAATTACCTAAATATTATACTAGAATCAATACAATTTTCTTATCTTACTTAAAATTATAAGAGCTTATATTTTTTATATTTAAAAAAATATTAGCTTCTTAATAACCTCTTAAATATGGATTATGGAAAGCTAATAACTACAACTCTTTATAAACTCTTTATTATTATTGAGTACACAAATCTTGACAATCATAACAACTCAAAATAGACACATGTATACATTGTGCATGATTCCATATAAATCTCATTTTCAATATGAGCAACAACTTGAGGGTGCATAGACAGAATTATAAATCTAAAATACCTAATTATAGGTCACAGTTCAATGAATTTGATTTGAAAACGACACAATTGAATCCCAATAGAAATATCACAATCATCCATATGAACTAACCTAGACCTCTGCCTTAAATTATCTAAATAGTATACAAGAATCAAATGAATTTTCTTGTCTTCATAAACTATTTAAATTTACCAATAATTTTCATTCCAAAAACACATTGCTATTCCAAAATAGACTTTTGCACCATTATATATATGATTTAAAAAGACATGTGAATGATTTTGAATAAAGAGAATCCCCATTGTCAAAACGAGGTTTAAGACTCAAAACACATGATGTTTGTTGGTAGGCGTATTTCTTCCAATGGAGTCAAACTCATAAATAGTTTAAAAACAGCAAAATCGGTTGAAATGATATAAGGTTTGATAAAAGAAAGAAAAGAGCTCCAACAAGACTGCAATTAGCACAGAAACATGAACATTGATAGAAACAAAAATTTATAGGATGTTGTTATTGCATTTGTGCTGCTCCCAAACTACGATGAGCAAACAATGGTGTTTTAACATTCCCAAAAAATAAGTGTGCTTAGAGAATCTATGCTTTAAATTTTGAAATAGAGGGTGAATAACTAACAAGTCTATAGAACGTATATCCACCATGCTTCTTGTGAAGATACTTTCATGGCTATTCGTGTGTGTTATTTTGGTTCTGGTTGGTAGATTCAGGAGTTGTTTTCTTAGATGCCATACCACAAGGATCAATGATTCACACATGTTTTGGCTCAATCTTTTATCTATGCTTTGATTGAACATTTTAAGTTTTCATGTAATTTTCAGATGTTTTAACATTTAGACTGAAAAGTTTGATTAGATCATTTGGGTGCTATTTTTTTTATTAGTGTCAAAGATATTTGATTTTGGTATACAATTATTCATATTTATAATGTATTTATATTATCAAGCTGAACCATTAAAATGGTTTTTAGTTTGTTTTTATTAAATGTCTTTTTTTTAGACACATGGATATGATGCAATTTACTTTAAAATATATGCATGATTATAAGTACCAAAAAAACTTGAGTAGACATTTTGAACCTTCTGATTATTAAACATCTATAGTATGACTTTATGGCTTTTAAAATGATAGTCAAACTTAATTCCCAAAAAAATCCCCTAGTAAAACCTCCTAAGCCTCTCCTAGTATGTCTTCGAGTCTATTTTCCTTGTCCTTAGAGTCTATTTTCCTATTGTTCCCCTTAGATATAAGACATAGTTGAAGCACTATGTGATAAAGATAAGGAAAGTTTGGTTTGCGTGTTATAAAAATCTCTTTAGGGTCTTTCACAATATTTTAGAATATGGTGCTAGAATTTCGTCTCTTATGTTTAAAGTTGGATTTTTTATATTTAAATCAAATTACTATGTTGATTACAAACACGATGGTGATTGATTTACTATTATCATTTTTTATATGGATGTTGTGTCAATTAGTAACAATAAGGATACAATTAAGGATTTGAAATATTAGTTTTTATAGTTTTGAAATGAAAGATTTGGGGGATGATAATTGTTTTTAGGTATAGAGATTATAAGAGATACAACTAACAAAAACTTGGTGAGTTAATAGAAGCATGTTGACTCTACTTTATAGTGTTGTAGCTTGCAAGATTGCCAACCAAGGAATGTTCTTATTTCTATGTGAATAGAATCATTAATCAAGTAATTTTGAGTGAGTTCCTTCTATAGTTGGAAAGATGTATGACATGATCCAAGCTCCTTATGCTAGTGTGATTAGGAGTCTCATGTATTACATGGTCTATACCAAACAACACATTATCTAAATAATGAGAGTCTTAACCCTGGCTAATTTGGACAAGAATCATTAGGCTAGATTGAAGAGTGTGTCAAAATATCTAAGTGACACTTCAAGTATTATATTTTCTATTCGTGTGGTATATGGTCACTTTTATTTAATACTTACCCAATGCATACCAATAGTACAAGATAGACCAAGAATGGTAGAGGTCACTTGTATACAATCTATATTAGTAGTATGGGTCACCTACAACACACTTGGAACATTTTTGGTGACATAAATAGTAGTGTTTGAGGTGACTTTGAGCATTCAATACACATAAAGGGGTTTGTAGACTTAAACTAGGTAGGGAATGTGGATTTTAGGATATCCACTAACCATTAGGAGTTTAGCCTATTTGGTGGAGCAATTAGTTGGACGAGTAAGTGACTGACTATGGTTGCTATTTCCACCACAAAAATAGAGTATATGATATTTTTCCATTCTTACAATGAGGTAATGAGTTTATAGGTTGTAATATAACACTGGAAACTTAGTTAACGAGTAGCATAAATTAACTATGATAGTTAAAGTGTCATTATATTGGCAAATAAATGTCACATATGAACAAAACAAATTGATGTGCAATATCATTTTGTTCATGACATGGTAGAGTATGAGAGGGCTATTATCAAAAAGGTAAATACTTTGGTGAATGTTTTAGATGACTTGATGAAACCTATAAGTACACAAAATTTCAATTGGAGCAACTTTACTATGAGAATTTCTACCCTTAACAAGTAGTTCACTTTTGTCACTTTTTTCTTTTTCTCTTGTAGATTATATGGCAAGTGGGATAATTTTGAGATTAGGTTTCATGTACATCTTATAATTCCTAATATTCACAATTATTAATTATTTTATAATATCAATGTACCTACATGGAAAAGGGTATCTCACATGAGATGATACTCTATGCCATATGTAAAATATTTTATGATGTATTCTAAGATGTATCTAATGTCTTTTAATGTGTAAGATAATTTTCAATATTTCAAAGTGCATAAGAGATGCTATTATGCATAAGGACATATAAGAGGGAGTTATAGAATGCACTAGAAAAGTCATGGATGACTTTTATCCAACTTATATGTGTAAGTTAAAACATGCAAGGGCATATTTCTAAAGGGGGCATACGTAAAAAAAATAGTGTCCAAATTTGATGAGGTTATGATGCATGAGTTAAATTACATGCTGGAAATGTTGGCCCATTATAACTTTAGTATTAAATTTTAGGCCTAGTTTGTGGGTATCAGATACTTTTGTCCATGCTATTAACATATTATTTTAAAACCATGTTTCGTCTCTTATTTTGGGCTTAATCTATTTAGTAGATGCTTGTGGCGGAGATGGTGATCCACTTATATTTGTAAGGGTTTTTGCTACTAGGATTTCTCCAAATGTAGTTGATAGTTGTGATTGAGTTAGATGTTATGGAAATATATTGTATCAATAGTGATTATGAATATAGAGAGTTCTCCTTTGTTGAGCACTAGTGTTTTTCTAAAAAGATTTTCTAAGGATGTCTACTATGTTTTGTGTTTCTTGCATATGTTGCATGTTTGTTTAATTTCTCTAAAATTGTAGGATATGTATCTTGTAATTAAGAAACTATTTAGTTATATCTGGCTTCGTTTTAGTATCACATGGTATATTCTATTATTTTATACTGTCAGATAGATTAAGGTACCAATGTCCTTCATGGAACATTCCTTATTATTTTAGTTGGCTTCACATTGAGGAAATTTATTCATTATTGAATTTAAACTCATTTTTTTTATAATTTATATAACTAATAGTTACCCACCTTAGCTTAATACATGAAATTTATACATTTGATTCTATTGAATTTCACATTATCTAAAAATTATAAAATCTATCGAAAGAACACTTCACTAATTAAACAATATAATTAACAAAGCAATTATAAGGACATTATAATTGTTCTAGATTAAATAAATTGTATAAATAATTTTTATAAATCAATTAAGATTAAATCTTAAAACTAATCACAAATTTAATTATATTATAAATTCAATTCAAAGACTAATATTAAGAAAATAATATAACTTATACTAAACTTTTTTGACCACAATTTATCCATAATCTATCCAAAAACTTGGAATACCCACAAAAGTGAAATTTATTACATTATTATACCATGATTGAAGTACTAAAATGGGTTTGGAAAGTCATCTATCCAATACTTGATGGGGTGTTTTATTAATCTAATACTTGATGTGGTGTCTTATGTAAGCTAATTTTTAGATAGTCTATCCAACATCACATGATGTTTCCCTAGCGTTCCAATGATTTTGATTTGAGATCTAAATTCTCATAGGAAGAAAACATTCTATTCCCAAATTTTACATCATCAACTTTAGGTTCACTTAATGACCCACATAGAGCATAAAGATATATTGGCCAAAATATATTGCTTAAACTATAAAGATATATTGGCCAAAATAGATTGCTTAATCTTTAAGTGATATCCCACTTTATGGTAATTTGCATAAAATTATAAAAATCTTAGAACAAAGAAATGGCAAATAAACTAAACATTTTTAAAGACATTATAAAAAGAGAGTTTGGAAAAATATATTTTAAATACAATTAGATATTAAAAAATTATTCATATTTAAAGCTTAACTTTCCTAATTAAATAGTAATAACCATCAATTATTAATAAAAAATAATATTTAACAAAAATTTATTGAAACAATTTATTATAATATTAAGAAGACTAAAAATAAAAAAAGATAAAATGGTGAAGTAGGTATTATTAAAAATATTGAATTATTTTCATTGTTTTTACATTAAATTTATGAATTTTATAAAGTGGATGAGACCTTGAAATTTATTGACTTTGAATGTAAATTATAAATATTTATATATCTTTTTTTTTTTAAATTGTCATTTTTAAAAAGTTTTTGTGATTGAGATTTGTAGAATGTTTTATTGTCCATTTAAAGAAAATTCTACTTTTTATGAGATCTTATTTGTTACGAGGATCAATTATGTGTAGCTTTATTTATGAATGATTTAATATAGAGTCTACATTCTTAAAAGTTGTCATTTATGATGTAATATTAATGTGCTAACACAAATAATTATGATGTAATACTATTGTGCTAACTTTTTTTTTTTTTTTTTGGCAAATTTCACCATTACATCTATCAAAACACATTAAAGTTCAATTCCATAACTTCTACAAATAAATTTTTTTCCATACCATTGCCAATGAGTCAACAATCGAAGTGGGCCCCTACCTCCACCTTAATTCTATGACTATCAAAGTGGGTGGTGTCCACCTTCACATGAGTCATCCACATCCTCTCAACATCATAGATGTGCCTCTTTAGATAAGGGGAAATTCCATCTATGGACACTCACTATTTCTTTACTAAGGCATTGTTTAGAATTAATCCCATAATGACATTATAGATGGTGATGGTGTTGTTTATGATGGATGGGAATTTGTAGATCATTACAAAGATTTTTTAGGTGTTAAATGAGATAACCTTGACAATGTTTGAAGAAAGAACATTGAGCCCATTACATTTGAAAACTGCAATGAGAGCTTGCCACATGGCATGCTCTTGCAACATAGAGGAAAAATAAGCCTGCAACTCTTAAGAGCTTGCACCACTTTGCTATGTGATGCCTTTCGTCACGCCTTGGAAATAAAAAAAATGATTAAATGTTACGAAATCAAAGAATGAGGGCTCATAATAACAAATAAATCCTTATGGGTAGGCCTTATTAGAAAATGCTGACTTAGACTTTTAGCTGTTATTGCAGTAGATTATATCTACAATACTAATGTGCTAACAAATAATTTTTTATATGTTAATTTCACCATTACATCTATTACAATACATAAAAATTCAATTCCATAGCTTCTACAAACAAAAAACTTTTCATACCATTGCCAATGAGTCAATAGTCGGGGTGGACACCTACCTCCACCTTAATTCTATGACTGTCAAAGTGCGTGGCGTCCACCTTTACATGAGTCCTCCACATCCTCTCAACAACATAGACGAACCTCTCTAGATAAGGATAGTGAGTCTTTGTTTAGATTCAATCCCATAATGGCATAGAGGACAGTGATGGTGTTGCTTGCGATGGTTGGAAATTTGTAGATCATGACAAAGTTTTGTTGAGTGATGAATGAGATAACCTTGATAAATAAGATCCTCCTAATATCAATGTTGCTCTTTCAGCTTCATTATATTGATTTACAAATAATTGGAAGATTCTTTGAACTCTTTGTGGATTTGATTACGTGTGTCTGTTTTACATCAACACTTTGGAACACACTATGATTCATCATAAGAATGTTAAAAAACTCAAAAATAAACAGATAATGATTGTTTATATTTATAATTCTTTCCATTTTTAAAACCTCACACTACCGAATCTCCTACCACCCACTTTCTTAAAATTTATCTATACACTTTAACTATTTTATATAATCTTTTCATGAAATAAAATAAAATTTCTATAAATCTAGTATAAAACAGAAAAAAGAAATGGAAAAAAAAGACCCTACGGCTGGCTACTGATGGGCCAATAGTTGCTCACCCTTCCAACTGACAAGCCAACACTTTGACAGCACACCACGTCAGCAAAAAGTGCACGACAGATTTATGTGGGCATCAATCATGATCACGATGGAATGGCGTAGCGCATATGCTTTGAAAGCTGGTGCCTACGTGTACAATTCCACGTTGACGCTGGGACCCACATCCAAGTGCTAGGCAGGGAATGGGACACGTGTCGAGGTCTCTGCTATTTTCTTCATACCAATGATGAAATCCGTGCATATTTAGGCGGAGAGCACGTGCATTGTGCAGGAAAAATAAATTGATTTTCCAACGCTCTCTCGCACTTTGTGAATGTGGGGTAACCTAGGCATGTATGTCTGCATCATTCTCACACAATATGAACTTTCCTTACATGACAACTCATCAATATTTCATTGTCCCTACTCCCTCCTTTGTTTTATTATTCAAGACTCAAACATCACCTTCTCAATCTCCAAGTACTTATTCCACCAAATTTCATAATAGTTTGGTCAATTTTCTGCCTTTCAATATCTAATTTAAATGCCTTATGGACCTAGTTTTTTTTTAACTTTAAAATTTCTATTCAATTCCACCATATAGAATTCTATTAAATTTCAGATTTTTTTCTCTTGTGATGGAGGATTTTTTTTATTTGTAAAGTTGTTTTAGTTACTAATATGAGAGCATGAGCCTATAGGGTGTAACTTCTTCGGTCAAGAGTCAATGAGTGAGGGGTATCCAATTTGTCAAATTCACTCGCGACATAATGTCGACCTCATCCCTTATGATATCAGAACCTTGCACTCAACGACACTTGATTTTGGTGGGCTCAAACACCCAACAAGGTTTTACTCTTTGCTTAGAATAGATACTCTAACACAGTAGACTAAATTCTAAATATCTTCAATTCTAGGGCTAATAACTTGAAGCTTATTTGGATAACTCCACTGATTTCAACTATGTCTAGGCGCCAATAGATAATACAATGGAATTTTCAGCAAATAAACAAATTCATATTCAATCACAAATACTAAAAGTACCATTACAAACTTTTTATCACAAGTTAACTGTCAAGCAAATCCTGCACCTTTCTGTTGCCTTTTAAGCTTTATTCTCACCTCAATGTTCTCAATCCCTCAGATATTGACTTAATCTTCTCAAATTCAAAACACTCAAACTAAAATAATTTACATAGGATAGAATCAATATTGATTTGATACCAATGTAGAGAAGCAAAAATAGAAAACAAAAGATTTAAATTGTAAACAAGATTAAAGAGAAGAATTATTATATTCATTTAGTTCATCTATTATAATCAATGGATAGGTTTTATAAAACTGTTATTTTCTATTAAGAAAATCACTTACTAAACACTCAACAAACTAATTAGATTATTAAATGTAAATCTTATTTCCTCACAATTAAGAACCATTCGACTTCACAAATAGATCAATTATCCAATGATAAATTTGAGATTAAAAATAAATATTAAAAATATTAGCGACTTGTCAAAAAGTTTATTTATATAAATAATTTAAAATTCTATTTATTTTATGTTTATTATCTTATTAATGTAAATAGTAATTCTAATTTTAATGAAATAATTTAAAATAATTATATTTTAACAAGTAATTTATTCTTATGTAAAGTTTAACAAGTAATTTATTCTTATGTAAAGTTTGAGGTTAGTTGTCAACTTTTCTCCATCTCTATTTACTCATATTTTCATAGATTTCGCTTTATTCTAATCATATATGTCCTCACTCTTATGCAATCATTATTTATTACACTGATTCTTGTGTAAATCTTATATATTCCCTTACACCATGATATTCATACTTTCATGTCCCATCTCAATTGTATAACATCTTAGCCATATCAAAGTGGTCCATATGATTTAAAATTTAAAATCCAAATTTTATAGATTTTCATCTATTCTAATAGCTATTATAAGTTGACTTGGTACACATTTAACTAATTGATTGCTAGGTTTTGGTATTTAAAAGCATTATATGTGTATTAATTCAAAAGCAGAATATCTAATGTTAATTCATAATTACAAAATAACCATCTTATGAACACTTTACTTTGAAACACTAAAAAAACCTAATTCAATTTATCAAATCATTATAATACATATGCATGACTAAAGAGTATTTTCTTTGATCTTTGACATAATCAAAAAGCTAATCTAACCAAGGGAGTTGACTCGGGAGAAAATGACTCTTATGATCTAGTGATTTACTTAAGATAATTTCACATACTACCTACCCTTACATGAAAAATATACATTAGGGTTTTTGGTAATATAGATCATGTAGGAGTTTACTATTAATTAGTTTCGATTGATGTATACAAATTAATCAGTAAAAATGTGATCAATCATGTGCCATACAAGATTGATTCACAAAATTGAAGAGAAATCTAGTTTATAATTATTTAATTGATTCAATTATAGTTCAAAAGTTATGATCAAAACAATGTTGAGCTATCTATCAACTATTGAAATCAACCAAGTCTTTTTATTTATGTTCTCTAGATCTCAAAATTATGTTACTAAAAGAATGACCCACAGAAATTTTTGCCATAAAATGGGAAAACATCAACATTCTTAGTAAAAGCATGATACATAGGTTTTTTTTACCAAAAAATGGTACTTTGACTATTAGATCCATTTCTTAAGATCTTGCAATCAACATTGCCATCTATATTGAATCTTTGTAACCAAAGAAATTCCTTAGCATCATGTTTATTAGCCATATACTTTACTTCTATAATGGAAAAATAAAATTTGGGCCCCCTTTAACTCATCCAACACATTAGACCTTCAAATGAAGAGAATATATAGTCAATAGTGGACCTTCTTCTGTCCAATTCATTGAATCAATATACATTAGTAAATGAATAAATATCAAAACACTCACACTAAAATAATTTACATAGGATAGAATCAATATTGATTTGATATCAATGTAGAGAAGCAAAATAGAAAACAAAAGATTTAAATTGTAAACAAGATTAAAGAGAAGAATTATTATATTCATTTAGTTCATCTATTATAATCAATGTATAGGTTTTATAAAACTGTTATTTTCTATTAAGAAAATCACTTACTACCCACCCAACAAACTAATTAGATTATTAAATGTAAACCTTATTTCCTCACAATTAAGAACCATCCCACTTCACAAATAGACCAATTATTGAATGATAAATTTGAGATTAAAAATAAATATTAAAAATATTGGCGACTTTTCAAAAAGTTTATTTATATAAATAATTTAAAATTCTATTTATTTTATGTTTATTATCTTATTAATGTAAATAGTAATTCTAATTTTAATGAAATAATTTAAAATAATTATATTTTAACAAGTAATTTATTCTTATGTAAAGTTTGAGGTTAGTTGTCAAACTTTTCTCCATCTCTATTTACTCATACTTTCATATATTTCGCTTTATTCTAATCATAAATGTCCTCACTCTTATGCAATCATTATTTATTACACTGATTCTTGTGTAAATTCTTATATATTCCCTTACACCATGATATTCATACTTTCATGTCCCATCTCAATTGTATAACATCTTAGCCATATCAAAGTGGTCCATATGATTTAAAATTTAAAATCTATTTTTTAAGATTTCCATCTATTCTAACAACTATTATAAGTTAACTTGGTACACATTTAACTAATTGATTGCTAGGTTTTGGTATTTAAAAGCATTCTATGTGTATTAATTCAGAAGCAAGAATATCTAATGTCAATTCACAATTACAAAATAACCATCTTATGAACACTTTACTTTGAAACACTAAAAAAGCCTAATTCAACATCAAATCATTATAATACATATGCATGACTAAAGAGTGTTTTCTTTCATCTTTGACATAATCACAAAGCTAATGTAATCAAGGGAGTTGACTTAGGAGAAAATGACTCTTATGATCTAGTGATTTACCTAAGATAATTTCAAATACTACCTACTCTTACATGAAAAATACCCATTAGGGTTTTTGGTAATATAGGTCATGTAGGAGTTTACTGTTAATTAGTTTTGATTGATGTATAAAAATTAATTAGTAAAAATGTGATCAATCATGTATCGTACAAGATTGATTCACAAAACTGAAGAGAAATCTAGTTTATATTTATTTAATTCATTGCAATACATATAGGAACTATAATTTCAATTATAGTTCAAAAGTTATGATCAAAACAATGTTGAGTTATCTATCCACTATTGAAATCAACCAAGTCCTTTTATTTATGTTATCTATATCTCAAAATTATGTTAGTAAAAGGATGATCCACGTAGAATTTTTTGCCAAAAAATGGGAAAACATCGACATTCTTAGTAAAAGCATGATACATAGGATTTGTTTTTGCAAAAAAATGGCACTTTGATTGTTACATCCATTTCTTAAGATCATGCAATCAATATTGTCACCTATATTGAATCTTTGTAACAAAAGAAATTCCTTAGTGTCATGTTTATTAGCCATATACTTTAATTCTATAATGGAAAAATAAAATTTGGGCCCCCTTTAACTCATCCAACACATTAGACCAGATATTCAGAAGCTGAAAGACAATGTGAAGACTATGCAGACTCAGCTGGAGGAATCTGAGAGCTTCCTGAAGACATTGTCTTGATCTCGGTGCTGGTGGCTTTTTTCTCTATTTCTCTTCCAGCGTCTTTTTTGTTTTTTTCTTTGTAGGTGCTTAATGTTGAATCTGGGATTTGTCCCTTTGTAGCTTGCTTCTTTCCTTGGGGCAGCTTGTTGTTCTTTGGGTTTTCTTTCCTATCTCTCTTCTCTTTTGTTAAAGGGTTTCGGGGTCCCTTCAAAACCTGTTTTTACCGTAATCAAAAACTCATCCAACACATTAGACCTTCAAATGAAGAGAATATATAGTCAATAGTGGACCTTCTTCTATCCAATTCATTGACTTAATATACATTAGTAAATGAATATATGTCCAATGAATTATCCATATAACCAGTATCATAATGGTACAAATGGTAATATCTAAATACCCTCTTAACAAATTTCTAATACTCTTTACTAAGGTTCTATACATAAACATGCTTCAAACCCTCATAGTTTTGGCAACATATGGTCTAGTACAAACTATTGAATACATAAAAACACTAAAAATTATAGAACAAAGAATATTACTAATTCCATCAAAATCATCAACAAATTTAAGAAACATTTCTAAAGTAAACTTATTACCAACTAGAAATAGTATACTCATTAGCTTACAATCATGCACATTGAACCATTGTAAAATAGTATCCAAATACTTAGTTAGAATCAACTATATTTTTGTGCACATAATCCTTGTTGGTCTCCATCCAAAGGATATATTTAACATCCTCCAAGTCCTTTATTTTGAATGTGTAGAAATAGAAGTTTTGAATTCTTTGATTTGTTACCAATAAACATCATATCATCCACGTATAAGATAATGTATGGTGGAAAATGGTGAGCAATGCTAGGATGTAGATCACTTACCAGATTTGTGGGCACATATAAATTAGGAATACAAACCCAAACTTTAAGCAAAATTTGATTATCACAATAGAAGGAGGAAGTGTGCTAAAGCAAGATCTAGACCAAAGAGGGATTTAGTATTCCTTTAAAGAGATAATGATATGCGATAAATGATAAAGTAAATAGTAGATTCGATCTATGAAAGTATATGCAAAGAAAGACGAAGAAAAGTGCACCTTGACACTAGATGAGGAGATTTGAACTTTGGATCTAAATTTGACTGTCGCTAGAATGTTAGAATTTGTTGTAACTCTAGATATGAGAATCTGAGACCTGTAGCTGTCTACTATACAAATTCCATCCAAAAAGTGTAGCGACAAGTCATTTTTCCAGGGACAAGTTGACAGGTCAAGTTCTTGACTTCTCTGAATCTGATGAAAAATTTCAAGGAAATGTAACTGCGCTTGTACCTTTCAAATCTCAATCTGTAACTCTCCCACCGGTTCCTACACATAGAAAAGAAGGGGAAGAAGGTTGAGGGGAGGGGTTTGCTGATGCAGAGGGTCTAGAGTTCTAGTGTTTCCTTCTCCCAAACTATTTATTACTTCTCCTAACCATCCAATGGTCCACTCCTCTATGTGCTCTTCACCACTATGGATCTCCTAGAACCTTCCCACCAACTTGCCTCCTAGGTATGGCTGATTGATAAAGACACAAAACTCACACGATTTGAACTAGTCCAACTAGTTCATCAATCTTCTTTATTTTCACTAGATCTTCCCCTAGAACCCCAGACCCTTGCTTAGGATCTCTCCCATATACCTCATAGCCTCTTGCCTATGTTCTTGACACATTAAAATTCCATTGGAAACATTTCCAACACTTCTTGATACTCCAACAATCCAATTGTTGTCATCTTGTACTAGTAGGTCTAATTAGGCCTATTTCTAGTAGGTCAATTTTCAATGTTTTGAGCCAAATGCTCCAAATTATCCCAAACAACCTAACATAAGACCTTATATATCTGAAAGATATCCACTATCCCTTCAAGAATCCAAAACCATAGTTTCTCAAGGCACCCACAACCCTAATTGCTACCAGGCCCTAGTTTTTAGCCTATCTTTTAGGCCTCTGGACCATTCAGTGCAATATGTCTTCAATTTGGTCTTTGAACTTCATTTCACAATCTACCACCTATTTATCCTTCAAGGAGACACATTAGGTATTTTTCACATGCCACTAATTCATCCATCTAAGATTATGGGTGCTTTTCTCAATCCAATCTTTACCTTGTCCAGGCTCACCTACTCCTACCAATCAGCCACAGGGCTTCACTCCAAGTCTAGGAATTCAATTGAAAGAAAAAAAAAGGAAAAAAAGAACACTATTTATAGACCCTAACCCATCATCCCACATGGTTTCATCCATTTTCAACCATGGATGCTTAGGTTAGAGCCATTTTGGTTCTTGCAACTCTGCAAATTGAACTTGCAGACACAGTCACCTAAATCCTAATGTAACTCCACACAAACTTAACTTGAAATAAAAATAATATATTAAAAGGAAATATATTACAATACACTACATCTCCATGGGATCAGATCACCTAATATAATCCATACACAGCAGTACAAAATGCAGAAAATACTGTAAATTGCAATGAAACTCAGGAATCCATCCGTACAGAGTGATCACAAAATTATTTTCCATTCTAAAACTCCATTAAATTTTCCAAAATCATCAATCCATGCTCAAATACCTGAGCATGGGTAGTTACAACTGCTCAAACCTCCATATGCAACTTTTTGCAAAAAGTTGCAAAAGTTGCTCGAGCAACTTTTGAGAATTTTTTTTCTCTTTGACCATTTTAGTCAACTCGATGCATTTTGACCACTCCTATGACCCTAGTTAGAATAATTAGGGTCCTAGAAAAGAATAAAACCTCAAGTTACTTAAAAATAGCAACTTTTACCATTCTAGGCCAAAATGACCACATTGTCACCTAGGAGCACTTTTGCGCTTACAAACATGAAAATCAACAAGTTCGAATCCAATAGTGGATCTTATTAGAAACAAAAAAAAACTCCTAAAACAACCCTAAAACACACCAATCACATCAAATGGGAGGTGCTCTGCACCATACTTCCCTGGGACAAAGAAGTCAAGTCCCTTGAGTTAGGTCTTCAATGGTGACCCCATGCTTCAGAATGTCTGCTTCAGTCATCCAAGTGGCCTCAGATTTAGGTAGTCTCTGCCACTTTACCATATACTCTTTGTAAGTACCCTTCCTGGTCTTCTTAATCACCTTGGAGTCTAGTATACTATCCAACTGCAGAGGGTGTGGGGTAGGCAAATCTTTAACCCAATCTTCTTCTCCCAACTCTGAAACAGTTAGTTGACCAGTGTTTGAGGGTAGACCCTTATAGGGATACAAATCACATACATTAAAAATGGGTGAGATTCCCAAATCTGGAGGCAACTCCACCTCATATACATTTTTTCCATACTTATGCAATATCCTCAAGGGTCCTATCTTCTTCATCAACAACTTAGTTGGCTTACCCTTAGGTAGTCTTTCCTTTCTGAGGTAAGCAAGTACTAGATCCCCCATCTTGAATTATGAATCCATCCTTGTCTTATCTTCCTTGACCTTATATTTTTCTACTTGTTGTTGCAAAGTCTTCTTGACTTGTTCATGCAACTCTTTCATTTGCTCTGCAAATGATTCACCTTGTGCACTCCACTTGTCCTATTGGCTGAGATCCCTCAACTCCAAGATCCCCCTAGGATTAGTCCCATAAACTATCTCAAATTGGATTTTTCCAGTACTCCTATTAATGGAGTCAAAATAGGCATATTCTGCCTGTCCAATAATATGATCCCATGACTGTCCATGCTGCTTAGTTAAGCATCTCAATAGGTTGCCTAAAGACCTATTAACTACCTCAGTTTGTCCATTTGAAAAAGGGTGATAGGAAGAAGAGAAAGATAATTTTGTCCTTAACATCTTCCAAAGAGTCCTCTAAAAGTGACCCACAAACTTACTGTCCCTATAACTTACTATGTTTAGTGGCAATCCATGGATTCTCACTATGTCTCTGAAGAATAGGCCTGCAATATGTGAAGCATCATTAGTTTTTTTGTAAGGAATGAAGTGTACCATCTTGCTAAACTTGTCCACCACTACAAGCACATTGTCACGTCCCTTTGGTGTCTTTGGCAACCCCAAAATGAAGTCCATACTCAAGCACTCCCAAGGTCTCTAAGGTATGGATAGGGGTCGATACAATCCAACATTGCTACTTTGTCCTTTGGCCCTCTGACATTGCTCCACAAAATTCCAGAAATTTGACTGTAACCAAGGCCAATAGTAATGCCTATTAACTTTCTCAAGTGTCTTGTCCACTCCAAAGTGGCCTCCCAATCTTCCTTGGTGTTTCTCCTTAACTATGTTCTCCCTCATTAATCATTGAGGTATACACATTAGGTGTCCTTTGAACAATAACCCCTCTTGCAACATGCAATCAGTAAACTCCACTCGGAATCCCTGTTGGAACTTCTCACATGCCTCAAAGGCATCTTTGAAATCTCTGTCCTCTTTGTAGAGGTCTTTCAAGTCATTCATTCACACACTTTGTAATTGTATCTCTTGTATGGCTAGTACTCTTCTACTAAGAGCATCAACAACCTTGTTTCTAACTCCTTTCTTGTGCTTAACGAAAAATGTGTATGCTTGTAAAGATTCTACCCATTTAAGGTGCCTTTGATTTAACTTCTCTTTCCCATTCAAGAAACTAAGGGCATGGTTATCTATGTAGACCACAAATTCCCTAGGTAGGAGATAATGTCTCCACTTTTTGAGTTCTTTCACCATTGCATACAACTCCAAATAATAGGAGGAGTACTTTTGTTTGGCCTCATTCAACTTCTCTGAGAAGAATGCCACAGGGTGTCTCTCTTGGCTCAACACTGCCCCAATGGCTAGCTTACTAGAATGACATTCCACCAAAAATAACTAATTGAAATGGGGAACCTAAAAGTAGATAGTTCTGTTATCCTTTTCTTCAACATTTCAAAGCCTTGATCTGCTGCTCCTGTCCACTTAAATTGACATTTGATTCCTCCCTTAATATTGTTGAGTATAGGTGTACATACATGACTAAAGTTTCTCAGAAACTTCCTATAGTAGGAGGCTAATCCATGAAAAATTCTAACATCCCCTATGGATCTAGGTGTTGGAAATTCCAAAATAGACTTGATCTTATCAAGATCCATCTTCATACATCCATTAGCAACCACAAAACCAAGATATACTAATTCAGTCTTCAAGAACTCACATTTTTCCTGATTGATCATCAATTTCTCTTGGTGTAGCCTCCTTAATACCATTTCCAAATGCTTCATGTGCTCCTCCTTAGACCTGCTAAAGATCAAAATGTTATCAAGATATACTATTAAAAACTTACCTATGAAATCTGCTAGCACTTCATTCACGAGCCTCATGAATGTGCTAGGTGCATTTGTTAGGCCAAAGGGCATTACAAGTCACTCATACATCCCTTCATTTGTTTTTAAGGCTGTCTTCCATTCATCACCAGACCTAATTCTGATTTGGTGATACCCTGGCTTCAAATCCACCTTGGAGAAATAACAAGAACCTCCCAAGTTGTCTAGCAAATCCTCAATCCGGGGCATTGGGAATCTATATTTGATTGTGATATTATTAATATCCCTAGATTTAGTGCACATAATCCATTTTCCATCCTTCTTAGGAGAAAGGACAGTTGGCATAGCACAAGGGCTCAAACTCTTCCTTATTATCCCTTTCTCCAACAAATCTTGAATCAGTTTTTCTATCTCTGCATTCTGACTTGGTGTCATCTTATATGCTGCCTTGTTAGGCAGATTAGCTCTGGGTATGAGTTCTATCTGATGACTCACATCCCTCATGGGTGGAAATGCACTAGGAAATCCATTATCCACTATTTCATGGTACCTTTCCAACAATGCTTGTACCTCTGGTGGCATGTTGGCTTTCTCCTTAGACTCCTCCTTTGGCTTCACTATCAATGCACAACAGACCCCTCTCTCCTTCTTCATAACCTTTAGAAACTCCTTTCCACTCAAGAACATCACACTAGTTCCCACATGCTTCTCCTCATTAGGTTCTTGTAAGGGATCCATTTGAAACTTCTTTCCTTGTTTAGTAATCACATAGCTATTCTTTTCACCATCATGAATGTCTTTCACATCATATTGCCATGGACTCCCTAGAAGAAGATGACATGCATCCATGGGCAATATGTCACATATGACCTTGTCCTTATGCTCTCCTATCTCAAACTCCACCATAGTTTGTTCATCCACCACTATCTGTTGCCCCTTGGTTAGCCATGACACTTTGTAGAGGGCAGTGTGAGGTATCCTTCTAAGGTTCAATTTATCCACCATCTTAGTTGACACTATGTTATCTATGGATCTAGAGTCCACTATCACCTTGCAGATCTTCCCATGTGACCTACAAGTAGTTTTAAACAAGTTGTTTCTTTGAGGTGGTTCTGTAGTACTAGGAACTTTCAACAAAGTCCTTAACATAATATTTTCTCCATCCAATACTGGCCCTTCCTTGGAGGTTGGAGAAGTGACACTTTGTGTGTCATCCTCTTGCACCAACTGATTTCTTCTTTCTCCCATGGAACATGTGGAGGTCTTGTCAGGACATCTGCCCATTGTATGGCCCACTTAATTGCAATTATAACACCTACCATTGAAGACAAAATTGTTCCTTCCTTGTGACTGAAGTCTACCCCTTGGTGGTCCTCTTTGTCTGTATCCTCCTATTTGGAATGACCCTCTATACTGGTTACTCCCACCATTGTTAGGGGACTGAGTCTCTTCTTGTCTACTTGGACTTTGTCCTCTTCCAAAGTTACCTCTGCCTCTTAATCCTCTATTATTATTGCCCCTACCTCTTTGTTGGAAATCATTCCTCCTTCTAGCCTTCTCCGCTACTCTTAAGGCTAGCTGAAAACATTTGTGCATACTGTCAGGAACCATCATACTGATTTCATTTTGGATTCCTTGTCTCAATCCATTAAGGTACCTTGCTACCTTTTCTACCTCCTCTTCTTGTCTTATTTCACTTAGACTTAATTTGTGGAACTCCTAAGTGTAGGCACTTACTGACAACTCCTTTTGTCTCAAGTTCTACAACTTCTGATACATTTGAATCTCATAATCAGTGGGTAAGAATTGTGCCCTCAACCTGATCTTCATTCTATTCCAAGAAACTATCTTCTTCTTACTAATTTTTATCATATCATCCTGCATCATGTTCCACCACACCAATGCAGATCCTTTGAGTCTAGCCTTGACATAACTGACTCTCTTCTCCTCTGACACTTCTTTATAGTCAAACTGGTTGTCTATGACCTCTAGCCAATCCAATAACTCTTCACCATTCAAACTTCCACAATAGTAAGGTATGTGTTCCATACTATCCTTGTTAAGGGACTTAAAGGCATCCAAGAACACCTTCTGTTCTTTATCCATCTCCACTTCTTTTCCTTTTCTAGTTGTCTCTCATGTCTGGCTTTCATCCTCCTTATCACTTTCATCTCCCCATTCAGTGACTTTCCTCTTACCCTTTGTCTCTGTCAAATTGGCCTTTGCCAATAGATTTTGGACCAAGTCCACAATGGAATATTTTCTCATTTCCTTGGGTGGTATGTTGTCAACCTCGTGACTTTCCTCCCCTTCAGACATACACTAAACTTAAAAAAATTCTTGCTCTGATACCACTCGGATGTAGAGGGTCTAGAGTTCTAGTGTTTCCTTCTCCAAAAATGTTTAGCACTTCTCCTAACCATCCAATGGTATACTCCTCTATGTTCTCTTCACCAATATAGATCTCCTAGACTCTTCTCACCAACTTTCCTCCTAGGTATAGATGATTTGATAAAGACTCAAAGCTCACACAATTTCAACTAGTCCAACTAGTTCATCAATCTTCTTGATTTTTCACTAGATCTTCCCCTAGAACCCCAAAAACTTGCTTAGGATCTTTCCCATAAACTTCATAGACTCTTTCCTATGTTCTTGAAACATTAAAAGTCCATTGGAAACATTTCCAACACTTCTAGATACTCCAACAATCCAATTGTTGTCATTTTGCACTAGTAGGCCTAATTAGGCCTATTTCTAGTAGGTCAATTTTCACTGTTTTGAGCCAAATGCTCCAAATTATCCCAAAAAAACTCACATAAGACCTTATAAATCTGAAATCTATCCACTAGACCTTAAATAATCCAAAACCATATTTTCTCAAGGCACCCACAATCCTAATTGCTACCAGGCCCTAGTTTTTAGCCTATCTTTTTGGCCTCTGGACTAGTCAGTGCAATATGTCTTCAATTTGGTCTTCAAACTTAATTTAACCATCTACAAAATATTGATCCTTCAAGGAGACACATTAGGGCTTCTACACATTCCACTAATCCATCCATCCAAGATCATGGGTGCTCTACTCAATCCAATCTTTACCTTGTCCAGGCTCACCTACAATTAGCAGTAAGCCATAGGGCTTCACTCCAAGTCTAGGAATTCAATTGCAAGAAAAAAAAGGAAAAAAAGAACACTATGTACAGAACCTAACCCATCATCCCACATGGTTTCATCCATTTTCAACCGTGGATGCTTAGGTTAGAGCCATTTTGGTTCCTGCAACTCTGCAAATTGAACTTGCAGACACAACCACCTAAATCCTAATGTAACTCCACAAAAAATTAACTTCAAATCAAACTACTATATGAAAAGGAAATATATTACAATAAAATACATCTCCATGGGATCAGATCACCTAATCTAATCCGTACACAGCCGTACATAATGCAGAAAACACTATAAATTGCAATGAAACTCAGGAATCCATCCGTACAGAATGATCACAAAATTAATTTCCAATCTAAAACTCCATTAAAATTTCAAAAATCATCAATCCATTCTCAAATACCTAAGCATGGGTGGTTACAATCGCTCAAACCTCCATATGCAACTTTTTGCAAAAAGTTGCAAAAGTTGCTTGATAAACTTTTGTGCATTTTTTTGCTCTGTGACCATTTTAGTCAACTCGATGCATTTTGACCACTCATATGACCCTAGTTCAGATACTTGGGGTCCTACAAAATACTTAAACCTAAAGTTACTAAAAAATAGCAACTTTTACTATTCTAGGCCAAAATGACCACATTGTCACCTAGGAGCACTTTTGCTCTTACAAACATGAAAATCAACAAGTTGGAATCCAACCTAGTGGATCTCATTACAAACCAAAAAAAACTCCTAACACAACCCTAAAACACACCAATCACATCAAAATGGGAGGTTCTCTGCACCATATGCCTTAGTCAAACCCCTGTATAAGAATCAACCTTGAAATGAAATGAAATAAAGGAAAAGAGTGTTGTCATGTAGCAGAGGTTAGATCTAAACAATGAAGCATATCATACTAAATGCAATTATCTCTTTAAATGTGATCAAATATGTTGATGCAATAGATTTAACTCAGCACAAAAACCAAAAGGAAATCATGTAAGACAAAAAATTATATAGTAGATTTTGTAATTCACCACAATGTTTGATTGAGGAAGAAAGCGAAAAGAAGAAGACTTGATGGATGAATGTAGATCTCCTTCCTTGATGTCAAGCTCCTTTTCTTGGCCTCCAATGGGGGAAAGAAGCTATATTTATGGAAGGAAAAAACCTTTATTGAATGATTGGGATGAAGAATTGAATGCTTGAATGACTCTTGATGGCTCTGTTGTACTTGAATTCTAGATTGCTTGAATGCTTTCTTGCACTTGGATGTCTTAAATGAATAATGGATGAATAATATATTACTTGTATGTATATGTATGATGTGAAATGAGAAGAGATGATGCTTTTGAATACTCATTTTGGTGCTCAAATGAAGTCTAGACCGACCACAAATCTAAGCCTTTGAAAGAAACCTTGTTGGCATATTGACATGATTGGCTGTGTGTGCATTGATGTCAATATACTAGAGGAATCATAGGAATCAGAGAAATCAGAGGAACATAAGACAAAAGATCTATTTGTTTGTTTCTAACTTAATTTTTGCAAGTTAGCTAGTGTAACAAGATGTTTAGAGGTCCAATGAGAATAAGATATTTTAGATATGAAGTCACACACGTGGGATATTTTTGAAGAGGGTAAGTACTTGGTTCAATCCAAGTTTTAGAGGATATTATGAAGATTTAGGAATGATTCAAGGTCAAAATCGGTGACTAGTAGATTGGGTGAAATATAGTGTTGACAAGAAGACAAAAAGAGGCTCATTGTGCACAATCAAGTTAGAATTTCATGGAGCGAATCTAGGAGTGTGATGTGGACATACTTAGGTGTCTTTAACTCATAGGTTTTATACTTTATAGGTACACAAAGCATAATCTTATTGTCTCAAAGACTTGCTAACAATGTTCTTCAAGTTCAGTGTAAAAGAGGTGGCAAATCCAATGGTTGTGGTGGATTTGAGTGTTTGAGTGTTTATCATGATGCTATAGGATGTTCTTGAAGTGTGTGTTTGATGATTTGGTGATACACGTGGATCAAAAGGATCAGATTGGTAGAGTTTTCGATCAATAATATTTTTTTTATTATTATTCATATTCTTGGTCGACTTAGTTGGTAAACCGTGTTGCGCAAGTGCTAAATCGTGAAATCTGGGTGTGTTACGATCTCGAGGTGATTGATATAGGTCATGGATATGAATTGATAGTAAGAGATGGATTTGAATCAAGAGATTTGGTGTTTTGATTTGAAAATATGGTGAATTAGGTTTTCTCAACCTAGTTCTTGGTATAAGATGATGAATTAGGGCAAATTCAAGGTGCAGATTGTGGATGCGAATGCTAGAGGTGGCTAGCAAAGGTAGAGCCTAGTTCACTAGTGATTAGAAGTGTTTCAACAAGGGGTTGAATAGAGATCCACATTGTGCTACATTGGACATGTATCAAATATAAGATAGATGGCATTTACACAATTCATAAAATATAGATCATCATAATGATAAGATTGTAAGTCAGTGAGCCTTCCTGAGGGTTGTAGCTTGAGTATTTTTTATTTGAGTAGTGAGCCTAAATTAATGTGCATTCCCATATATTGTAATAACTTTATACTTCTAACAATGTGTTTACTTATTATGGGTAATCAACCCCACCGTGGTTTTTCTCCTAACAAGGTTTTCATGATAAAAATCTTGTGTCAAATTGTGTGGATGAGTTTCTAATTTGTGTATGCATGCATATTTCACATTTAACTTAATTAGATTTGAATAAAAGGTATATGCAGTTAAGGGTTTTCAGGATTGAGGGATTGAAGTTTGAAGTTTTGGGAATAACTAATTCACCCCCCTCTTAATTATTTATTCCATTTTATCAACGAACCCTGGTATTGGGCCTCATACCAAATCTAGGCCCAAAAACCAATGTACAAGTTGACAGGTTGACTTGTACCCAGGGACAAGCCAACAAGTCGACTTGTCCTATGCAAATCAAGCTCAAATTTTGCTGGGATGCCATGGAAGGTGAAAAAGAATGGAGGGAGAAAATGTAGGTTGCCAGGAAATCATGGTAGATCCTGAAATCCAAAAATAAATGCATGGGTCCTAGGTGAGAAATGAATTATGGGATTGGATGGAAAATGGGAAATCATGCATAAAATTTAAAGCCAACCTCGAGTTCAACCAAGATTGAAGGAGGAGGAGGACATATATTTGAATTTGGTATGCATTAAAGCGCAATATAGGGTCCTACCATAAGAAGCACACTAAAGTAGGCACAAAATGGTCCCAAAATGAATACAAGTTAGGTGCTTACTTTTTAGGATGATACAAATAATAATTAGTATCAAATCATAAAAAATATTAATATTTAAACAATGATCTTCCTTGCTTCCAAAATATCCAATTTCAATGAAAATGAATCAAATTTTTGGTACTACATCTAGAGTGACCATTTTAGACTATAAAATGATGTATTTAACTTGCAAGCCAACTATTCCTTTCCTTGAATTTTAAAAACATTAGGTTCTCACATATAAATGATTCTCAATATTCTCTTGAAAGAATATAGTTTTAATATTTGTTTTTCAATTTTAAAATCACAAATGACAATAATAGATAAAAAAATATAATAGAATATGACTATTAATAGGAAATAAAATTTATTCAAATGAACTCCCTATTCTAAGAGTTGCCATTGGCCACTAGTTTGGCCTTGTACCAATTTAACCGACAGTCTACATATATTTTATTAAATTGTACACCTACTTGTAAGAAATGAGATTTTGTCACTTAGGTGAATCAACAAGATCTTAAGTATCATAAATATTCAAATCGATCATCTCCTCTATATGGCCTATATCCAAAACTCATTATTTTCCAATAAGAGAGGCTTCTTGAAAGATCTAGGTTCATTATTAGTATTTAACAATTTATAAATACCCAATAAAATTTTTGTGGGATATAATATACTAGATTCTGTTTTTTTTTTAACCTCCTAAAAGTAGAGGTGTTGAACTCTACCCATTCTTCTATCTTCTCATACTACAGATAATCATTTGAACTCTCTAAACCATCTTCTACTTCTTCTCCATCCTCCGTCCTATCCAACAGTTCTTTCACATGTGCATCTTCTTGATTTTCTAACTTTTTATTTTGAAGGACTTAATTTTTATTCTTTCTCTTTTTCTTTAGTTCTTCACTAAGTGAATAAGCTTGTGACTCCCTAATAATCACATCTCTCAAAAACATTATTTATAAATTCCAGGTTAGAGGATTCTTAATATTGTAACCTTTAAAATTCTCATCATATAAGAATGAAGATACATTTTAAAAATATTTTGGATCCGTGAATTTAGATCACTTCTCTTAAAGTAGATGAACATAAACCTTACAACCAAATATACATAAATGTGAAACTTAATGATGTTTACTTATACACACTTTGTAAGTAGTTTTATCAATAAGAGATGAATAAAGAGATCAATTAATAAAATAAAAAGTGGTACTTACAACCTTTGCCCAAAAGCACCAATCTAGTCGTGTATTACTTTACAAAGTTCCATCTCTTCCCACTAAGGTTTAGTTCATCTTTTCTGTTACTCCATTATTTTAGGGACACCATGATCTGTATTCTTATACCAAAAAATATCTACATTCTTATATATATTATCAAATTTCATGGAATAATATTTTCCACCGTTGTGTGATTTTCACACCCCTCTTATAAATCTATTTTCCTTTTAATTAAGGCTTTAAATTACTTAAACTTAGTAAAAAAATTAGATTTAGAATACATAAAATAAATAGAGGTGTATATAGAGACACCATTAATGAATATACATCATAATGAGATTTACCCATGAAATAAACATCCACTAGATTAAACACATATGGTTGAATGATTTTAAATATTTATTACCTATAATACTTGTAACAAGAAATGGATACCTATTAGATATTTTTGAAACACAATGCTTACATAAATTATTTCTATGAAGAGTTCACAATCAACCTAATTTTTTTAATAAGATCTTAAGATATTTATCAGTTATATGATCCAAATTTTGACGCCACACCATACATACAATTTTAGTTCCAGTCAAGTCGGTAGAATTACAAAAAGCGAAGACATTTATCTTAAATAGAGTCCCAACTTGAGATCCTCTAACAATCCCAAATTTCCTTCTTACCAATTTGCAACTAGGCTTGTCAATCATTACCTGCACTCCAAAATAATTTAACTTGGATCCCAAGAGTAAATTTATTGTAAGACTTGAAGTATGTAAAAAATGATAAAGTAAATTTTAACCATTCCATCATTAAAATACAACTATACCTTTCCCTTATCAATATTATTGGTAGTACTATAGCCGCTTAAAGCATATACATATACATATACATATACATATATATATATGTGTGTATATATATATATATATATATGTATATA
>MU228166.1:112462-135247 GCA_018584345.1 Thuja plicata | reverse complement strand
GGTTTTAGTTTTCTACCTAGGATTAAATCAATTTTCAAAGTTTTGTTGTCTTCTACAATAATTTACAAATTTAAATAAAACTAAACATAACAATTTATTTTAATCCTATTAAAAAAAACTTTAAACACTAAACAATAATCATAATACATTTTTTAACATTAAACTAATAAAAAAAATAATAAATAACATTTTTAATGAAAAAAATAATAAAAAACAATGATGTGTACCTGGACTCAAAAAAACGACAGCAAGGGGGTCAACGGTAGCTCTCAAAACGGGCACTCGTTTACTGCAAAACGTGATTCCGTTTTGCAAGTTGTGAAAATGACTTGTAAAACGGGTTAAAAGAAAAACTAAATACTTTTACAAAACGGGCACCCGTTTGTTAAAACACGGGCGCCCATTTTGGCCCGGGCACCCGAACCAAAACAGGCACCCATTTTTTAAATGGGCGCCCATTTTATATTTACGGCTCGGGCACACGAAGCAAAACAGGCACCCGTTTCTTAAAACACGGGTGCCCGTTTTGGTTTGCCAATTTTTTTTGGCCACGGACTTCTGTGGAATTGGCACCCAACTTTGTGCTTGCACCCTAATACTTTATCTAGGATTGGATGTAGAGGTACCATGGTCTTGGGAGTGTTTAAGAATGCATTTTGGTATCTTTTCAATTGAGATTTAGGTGAGGAAGAGTGAACCCCTTCAATAATTACTTCACCCTTAAGGAATTAGACACAGCTCTTAAGCTTCCATGACTTGAATTTAGATCCATTGAAAGGTTGAGTCATGGGACAATTCACCATATTTTCTTTTGAACATGTATTCTAAAAAAAATCCGTTAGTTCTCCAAAAGGAGTGAAATTCTGTTTGGTATTATTTTAATTGTTTGATTTAGGATTATTTAGAAAGTTTTTCTTGGTTTTCCTTGAGGAACTAAAATGGCATTGGTGCCTTTTGGGTTGGTTTTATTATTATTAGATTGACTTTAGTGGTGGTTTGTCCATATTTAGTATTGGTGACTCCATTACTAATGACATTCTTGTTTTTGTTTGAAAAGTGATATTTGACACTTAATTGCCTATCATAGTTCTCCCTACAAATCTTAACCAAACCTTTGGCAATGAAATATTTCTCCATGATAATCCTCTTTTCAATTATATAATCAAAGGAAGAGGCATAATGAACTTTCAAGTGAAATGACATCTTCTAACTTTTAATTCTTCAAAGAATACAAATGCTGACAATTGTTTTTCCAGATTTTATTCATGGAAAACAACTAGCAAGATCTCTCCACATTTGTAAGTTTTGGTAAAACTTTCTCCATCTTGTTGTTTGGCATTGTAAAGGTCTAGCATAGTGATCTCATTTTCTACAATATAAGATAAATGCACTACAAATATTTCAATTTTTTTAAGGTTGAAATTGATCTGTGGGAAAGGTGCATGAACCACTCCAAAACTTTTCCTCCCAAGCTACGAGAGAACATATGTAAGAGATAGTTATAACTCTAAAACTCTTGATATGACACTTTTATATGGTTATAGGGGTCTCCCTTCCATTTTTGTTTGTCAAACATAGGAATTCTTAAGTGTTTAAGCAAGAGTACCATTGTGATAGATTTATGCAATGGATAAGAGCACAATTTCTCAAATCTCAATATTATTTCTTTGAGGTACTCTCTTACAAATTCTCAAGTGATGATTTCATATCCTTCATCTTGTGATTAGAGCATAAGGTTGGGTATAGCCCATGGACTTGAGCTTGGAGGAATGGTTGTGAACTAGTAGTTGTCCCTACTTTACAACTCCAAGTTATTATTGTTGTGTGAAATGGCTACCCTTAAAATGGCCATTTTGATTATGTTGTGTGAAATGACTACCCTAGGGTTTCTCAAATTGTGTCTTAGGGTTCTTTAGTCTTGGTTTTGCTTGCAATTGGAATGTATCAAAATTAGGAGGGAGCTTAACACCGCCGTACGTAATTGGGAAACGAATGTTTGAGCTTGAACAGTAATGCAACATTGATGAGTTTGGAAGTCGTTAAAGAATAGTTTGCTAAATTACAAGTGTCTAGTATTTCTGCATCTAAGCTCGCCAGCTAGTCCCCATATAGTTGTCAGGAATATTGCCTGCTTACCCATCCTTGTACTCTTACTTGTCCTCATCCTCATGCACTTACAATTTCTGCTGACTTCCTACCTACATTTACACATGTAATTGCCTCCTAATTTTATTGGAGCCTAGTCCCCACATGAGTACTGATACCCGTGCTTATTTTCGTACAAATTGAGTGGAAGATGAAAGGCAGGCGAGGAAACTCTGGGAAATTGAGTTAATGATGGAGAGATAAATTTATACTTGGAAATTCTGCCACAGTACCATTGCTGATGTCCGCGGGAGAAATGGGAGGGATGTCAAATTTATGTTAATTCCTTATATTAGAAAAAGCCTGCCAAATTCTGCACGTAACTGCAGAAATGACAATCCATTTGATAGAAAACTTTGAAGTTGATGGATAAACCCTTCCTAAGGATGGTAGGTTCTCAGTTCTCACCTTGTCAGCTAATTAAGAATACTATGAGTCATTTGATGAGAAATAGGATATTTCTCCCGGAAGTACTTAAGAAGAGTTTCACTAGCGTTAGGTCCCTCTTTGTAAACCCATTGATTTATATCTTAACTTTTTCTTGATCCAATGTACTAAGAGATTGGAAGCTGATGGAACCATAGATTATAATTATAGACTTTTATTGAGATTTTTCTAACATGGTTTTCCATGGGAAAGAGGGATGATCCCACACTAAATGCAGTACGTACAGTTCATGTTCACTATGACCTTTCTCATTGATCTCAATCTTTGTGAATGTGGATTCAAGCATAGAAATTGAGTTAGATATAAAGGATGACCCATTGAGATTGACATAAGTGGAAGAGAAGTTTGCGCTAGAAGTAACAATCTGGATCCCGTGGAAACGATAGAGTTGTTAGAATAACATCTTAGGGGCACTTAAAACTCGAATGGATGTAGTTTGACATAGATTATGACCTCTGTCCTTGTGGGGTAACTCCAAGTGTTATTGATAAGTGGAGGATTATCCTAAATGAAATGGATGATCCATGGGTGATTGAGAAAATTATTATATAGTAGATCACGATTAATAGCATGATAGGTACTATATTTAAGTGTAGAGCCCACCTAAATGGGAAGGCATATGGTGCCTTTTGAATCTCTTGTAGGGTTTTATAGGCCTTAATTGATATAGTTTGGTGCTCTAAATTAGCTGGATTATATTGCACTTGGATTATATTGCACTTGCTTAAGAAGCTTTAGTGCATATAGATTCAAGACAAAACCATCATCAAACAAGAGTCACTTATCACATTGTGTTTAGTGAGGAGGAATTTGATATAAGATGAATGATTACGAGAGGGATCAATAGGTGGCATATTATTCTATCTAAATGTAAGTTGAAAGGTCGATGAAAGGTGGCCTACTAATGCTTGGAACTGCATAGGATCTATATAGCAGTCACCTATATTCTCTCAAAGATTTTCCAATATTTTTCTATGGATGGAGGATGACTTACAAAGATGCAAGATAGATATCTATCTAGGGGCCTTCCCAAGGTGATCTAGGAGATTGTAGTGAGATCTTTGTGATTGTAACAAGATCTTTGTGTTGATGGATTGGATGGACCTTGAATAATTATTTTGGAAAGTCTAGTGGTGATAGTACATTGGAGTTCTTCAACTTATATTTAAATCATAAACACTTAAGAATGCACTCATGTAATGCACCCAACAACATTATCATAATTAAATAAGACTATTATAGTTCACATTATTGTAAGATTATTTTGATTTTTTTCCTCGGTATTACTTTATGTAGGATTGGATATTAAAGTAGCATGCTCTTTGGAGTGTTTGGGAATGCATTTTGGTATATTTTCAATTGATATTTATGTGAGAAAGAGTGAACCCCTTCCATAACTACATCCTTAAGGTATTAGACATAGCTCTTAAGCTTCAACAGTTTGGGTTCAAATTCATTGTAAGATTAATTCATGGGACAATTCACCATATTTTCTTTTGAACAAGTATTCCAAAAAAACATTCATTAGTTCTCTAAAAGGAGTGAAATTCTATTTGATATTATTTTAATTATCCGATTTAGGATTATTTAGATAGTTTTTCTTGGTTTTCCTTGAGAAATCAAAATGTCATTGGTGCCTTTGGGTTGGTTTCATTATTATTATATTGAATATAGTGGTGGTTTGCACATATTTAGAATTGGTGACTCAACAACTAATGACATTCTTGTTTTTGTTTCAAAAGTGATATTTGGCACCTGATTGTCTATCATTGTTCTCCCTACAAATCTTAACCAAACCTTTGGAAATGAGATATTTCTCAATGGTAATATCAATTTCAATGATATAATCAAAGGAAGATGCATAATGAATTTTCAAGTGAATTGACATCGTCTAACTTTTAGTTTTTCAACAGATACATATTGTTGACATTTTTTTAGACTTCAGCTATTGAAAAAAACTAGCAAGAGCTCTCCATGTTTGTAAGTTTTGGTAAAAATTTCTCCGTCTTGTTGTTTGGCATTGCAAAGGTCTAGCATGACGACCTCATTTTCTACAATATAAGATAAATATACTGCAAATTAAATTCTTAGGGTATAAATTGATCTATGGGAAATGTACATTAACCACTCCAAAGCTTTTCTACCCAAGCAATGAGAATAGATGTAACAGATAGTTATCGCTCTAAAACTCTTGATATGCCACTTTCATATGGTTACAAAGCTCTCCTTTCCTTTGTAATTGTGAAACATAGGAATTTAAAAGTGTTTAAGCAAGGGTACCATGGTGATGGATTTATCTAATGGATAAGGGCACAATTTGTCAAATCTAAATTGTTTCTTTGAGGTACTCTCTTACCAATTCTTAAGTGCTAATATCATATCCTTCATATTGTGAGATATAATAAAAGGTTGGGGTAGGGCCAATTGACTTGAGCTTAGAGGAATGATTGTGAGCTAGTGGATTGAGAAACTACGAGGATGATATATTTAAATATAAAGGATTATTTAAGGTTGATTAATGTATGAAAGATTAGATGGTGTGATGAGATATGAAAATTTGTGTTGTAAATTAAGATACAAAGGTTTGGAATGGTGGACTTATATGTGTGAGAACCCTAGTATGATAAGAACTAGGATCCATCATCAAGATGCAAGAAAGCACAAGGAGTAGAAAGATGGTAGATTGCAGACCTAGAAACCAATAAAAAGACAGGAGAAAGGAGGAGAAGATAGAGGAGAGAGGAGAGGGTAGTCTCTCTCTTCTCTCTTCTCCCTCCTCTCTCTTCTCCTTCTTTATCTAATATTTTTATTGGTTTCTAGGTCTATAATCTACCATCATTCTGCTCTTTTTACTCTCTTGCATCTTGTTGATGGATCACATAGTGTGATTTGAAAGGTTAATGATATTTTTTTTGCACAATCAAATCCAAAATATATTACAACATTCATGTGGATTGTAGAAATTTAATGACTTTCACAATGCTAGTGTTCCCCTGGTAACTATTCATGTTGACAAGGAAATCAGTGCCTAAAATCAATTTCACAATGGTTAGAGACCAAATCATTGTCAATACTAAGTAAGCACTCAAGCTTACTATCCGTAATTAGACCTAAGAAGCAAAGTTGTTCCTTGGTAGTTGTCAGTCTAATTGGAGTATCCATTATGCCTAATTTTGGCTCTACTAAATGCTAATATTCTAACCAATGCTGCACTAAATTTCTAAAATTGGAATGATTTATATTAACACAAGTCTAGTTTTATAGCCACTCAAGCCTCTAAACATGCGTGAGTATTCAAACATTTTAGCAAGTAAACATTTTAGTGAGTATGCTAATTAACTCGAGCATCTTTCCCAAGGCATTCTCTTACTTAGTGACCGTATTTCTCAAGTTCAGTAAGGCCCCATTTGTTTTCTGGAATTGGGGCAGAATTGGAAGCGCCACTTCTGCTTTTGGGGCAAATCTGTCGTTTGGTTCGCCAAAACACAATTCTAGTTTTTGACTTGAAAATCCAAATTTGGCTAAAAAATGAGGGGCACCATCTTCCCACCCAATAGGTGGAATTAGATTTCAAATGCAAGTTTTTTGTTTTTTTAACCCCATTTTATAATCTGTCGGGTCCGTTGGTATTGGTGAAATTGGGGCAGAATACAGTTTTGCGGATTGCATACGCAGAATGGGGTTTGCAATGATCTCCGTCGGGTTGTGTTGGTTTATAGTTTGTCTACTTCAAATTTGATTTATCAAATGGCTCTTGGAAACACCCAAAGCTGGCTTATGTAGAACAAAAAGTAACCACAGACTAGATCAATGATAGGAATCTATCAATGACCCCTGAATTGAAAGGTACAGTATCCCTTATGTGAAAGATATGTAATGAATCTTGTCTTTTGGTTTTTAGGGGTTATTCTCTTAACCATAGAGTAGAAGAGGTTTAACCAAGTTGCTCAAAGCTTCAAACAACTTAGGCAATGAAAGGGGAACTTACTCAATGACATGCAATCTGTTATTCAAACTATTATGCAGTGCAAGATGAATGCAAACTACCATCTACTAGCAGAGATGAAGAAGGGAAGTGTAATAATGCAATTCCCAGATTACTTAGATTATGAAACTCTGACAATACCCAGATTATCTTGATCTCATTCTCTATTGACACTCTTCCCAATCTCTTATGCAAGAAACAATCTATAGAACTAAAACGTGCAAATGAAAAGAAATCTGAGTACTCATGCTGGAGACAGTAAACATACAATCCGTTGGATGAAAATAACAAAACCCGGTTCATTAATATTCATTCAATTTCCAATCTTAGCATCTTCATTCAAGACAATTACACAGATAACTAAAATGATCAACAAAAAAAATCACTTTAGACTCAGAGTCGCACACAATAGTCCTAGCTACAGGGGTTTGCCCAAAGTAATATTTGCCGATCTTATTTACTTTAGAGAAATTTACATATATAGGTCTTCTCAGAAAATGACCTGTTACAATAATGATTTCCTTCATACAATATTCCGAAAGGAACATTCTAATAATAAACTTGGCTGGTTACAAAAACTGACAAGGTTGACAAAATGCCCAAAATAGCTATGATAGACAAAAATTGGGAAAATGACATAGGTCAATAGATTCTATGCCGACTTCAGTGAAACAACTTTGCCTTTGTAAGCCTTCATTGCATCCGTTACTTTTCCCAACTCCTAAGCATTTGGAATAATTACACTGTCAGCTCGGATAATCCAAAAGTCATGCATCTCTGTCAATTCATCCAACTTGGCAATTCGGGACTGCAGCTTCTCTGATTATGCTTTGATTACTACATCTATTGCGGAGAGCTCACTAATTTCTGACACTTGGAAGCTAGCCGGATCTGAAATCTCATCTATGAAAGCGAGAAACTTAGCTTTCATTCTCTCTGTACTCACCAACTTGTCACTTTCAAAAACCTGAGATTCTGTGTGCAAAACTTTCAAAAAATCAAAAAGTTGATTCATCTCTTTTTGGACTAACTCAATCAAAGACTTGAGTTCATTTGTTGATCTATTTGAGTTGTTAATCACGAACTCCAAAGATTGCCTCCAATGAAACAATGGCTCCTGCCCGGTCTTGATGATGTCGTTAGAGATTGCAACACTAGTCTCCATATCAATCACCTCCTGCAAGGTAGCTAGTTGTTCTGTCAATCCAGTGGATGCATTGTAAATGGTCTCCTGGTGCTTTGATGTTGTGTCCTTCAACTCTTCTGCATCAAGTAGAAGGTTCCCCAAGTTCTCAATGACAGCTGGGCATTGAACCTTCATTGCATCTATCCATGCTCTGCCAATTTGTCCAAATTGTCTCTCTTGCTGCAGCTTTAGTAGCAAATTCTTATTTTCTTCAGCACTGGGATCAAACTAAGAAGATGAGGTAATGCCAAGAGCGGATTTAATATACTCAACTAGCTCCTTATTTGCAAATTTGAGAACCTCCTTATCTGCCCGAAGTTCTTCTAACCTATCCTCAATCCGCACATTGGTGGTTTTCCAAATGTTCACCATTGAGTCATGCATCGGAACTCCTAGATCCATAGTTTTTATTTGATAATCTTGAGCTGATAGTTCATGAAACTTTCCTTCTTTCTGTGGCTCTGCTATTTCCATTAACATATGCCCGGTTGTGGAATCATGGGAGAGAGCTGCCACAGACTTTTGCCTCTTCGCCTTCCTCACTGGTGACTGAGATGAGGTTGCCTTACAAATCAGGTCCCTTGAAGAAGTAGCCTCCTCATATCGTTTCTTCTTCTTTTCAATTGTTTCTTCAAACCATGAATCTGTGGATAACACCCTAACTACAGATTGAAGAGCTGTAGGATCAAACAACTTCCAGACAACTGGAGGAGTCTTCTTTCCTGGAGGTGGAACATGGAAAGAGGCCACCTTTGTTAATGAAAGGGCCATGGTATCTACTGGATGAGAGGAGTCCTGACCATCCATTGGGTTTGTGCCATCCAAAGTGATGATCGGAATTACTGAGGAAGGCTTGGTCACGGATGCCTCTTGACTTTTCTCCTTTTTCTTTTCCTTATCTCCTCTATTCTCCTCTTCATTTCCAATGTTCAGGAGTGAACCGCCTCTGCAGGTGGGGGTGATAGGAACATTCTTTTCCGGAGGTTGGTCTCCTCCTTGCCTAGAAGATTGTGCTGCACCTGATGAAGTTGATGGCGCCACAGAAGAAGTAGCTACTAAAGTAGACTACCCAGCTTCTAAAGTTGTTCCTCCAGAAGAACCTGCGCCAGAAGTTCTTTTCTGTCAGGCCCTGGTCCATTCCACCCACTTGTCAGTTCTCTTGTTAATTCCTCTCATGAGAAGCTCCAATGAATCAACCACTGGACTAGTTGGTGGAGAGGAAGAAATGGGCAACACTTTGATCTGGTCGTAGGACGAAGGATGCATGTAGAGTCCGTCATCTGCAAGATCATATACATCAATAGCATTTTTATACCATTTAATTTCATCTAAAGTTAAATGGGACCAAAGTTCTTCCCGTGTTTGATACTCATTGAAACACTCGGCCTAGAAATCTTTAATGTCCGGGCATGTCTGTAGGCATGTCTGAACTTTAGGTGATCTCTAACAAAACCCATATGATCATATTGAGGCCTAAGAACCTCATAATCAGGCAGCTTGATCTTATCTTCAAAAATCTTTACTAAATTCTGGGCATCAGATCTGGACACACAGGAATATGGGACAACCACCACGGGGAAGGAAATTCTGGCGATCTTCTTTACAGTTGAACATAGAGTGTTCACCTCCAATAGTTGTTGGCAAAGCTCCACTAAGACCACTTTATCTTCAGGATACCGGGGCAACCTCTTAGGAAATCTGGAGAAGGCTCCTATCCGAAGATAAGAGAAACTCAGGAATTGGATGAAAGAGTAGCTAAATTGACTAATTGTCGAGATGGCTTCTGGTGAGAATCTTCTTTCTGGGCAACCTTGAAGTTCTCAACATATTCTCATTGTGAATGCATCATTCACAGCCGTGTATTCTTCAAAGCTCTGACGCAATTGTAAATTTGGGTAGAACTCAAATATTTTTGTGTTGTCATCAAAGTTTTGGATTGCTGGTAAGCCAGGCCATAGGTGCCGAGTCGCCTAAGCATAAATAAAGTATGAAGACATATAGAACTATTTGAATCCTCGACAGGACTTCAACCAGGATGATAGCTTCTCACACAGTATTTCTGCCCAATCAATGAACATATTTTCTGCGCAGACAACTTGAACAAGGTAGAAGTTATGTTCGACAAAATCTAGGATTTCAGGTTTCCCATCCAATCTGGCTAATAGGGCCAGAATATCAACAATTTCCCTCTTTAGGGCTATTCCGACGAGAGTCTTTGGTATCTTACTCTTCTTTGATCGAGGGTTCTGGAACCAGGTTTTCTGGATGTCTTCCCTCCTTAGAGCCTTCTTTTCATTGAACATAGACGTAGATAGACTGAAGTTGATGTTGCAATACACATCCTTCATCAAAATTCTGAAGGCGGATTGAATTAGGGCTTTATCAACTGACAACAAAATAGACTGATCTAGGAAAAGGATTTTCTTTTCCACTGGTTCATATCTCTCAATACATTCTCTGACAAGCTCAGGGGCTTGGACTGCCATTGGAAACCTTGCAGCTTCTATCAGACCATTGTCTTTGAGCTTCTAGGTAATGGGGTGAATTCGATGAGAATTCAATCTTCTATGCAAATCTCCAAGATCAAAGAATCTTAGAGATGTGTCGGAAACTTCTTTCAACTCACTCTTAATACCAATTAATCTGTCATAACTAGAAGCCTTGATTGCCATTTACTATAAAACTGAGAACATAAGTGACGACAAATGGCCTGCTAAGCAAACACGGTGAGCAACAAATGATGGAGAATGCTAAAGAAATCGCCGCCAAGATCTGAATGTTGGTGCCACATGAATGTCATTAAGGTGATCTTAATGGTTTTAACGTTAGGATTAGCATTTAATTTTAGTATTCAACGGCTATTTGAACTTCCTATTTTGAGGAACATAACGACCTCAAAATCTGAACATTTACATTTAAATTTTATGTTCATTAGCCGCTTGCTGAAACACATCCTTAGCCTTGCGAAAAAAGAATATAATTTCCTTTTGATGTCGAAATGCATAAGCATTAGACCATTTTTCCTTGTACGGGAAAAGAACATAAGAGAATACTTTTCCCGTAAGCATGTTTCTTTTAATCTAGAAAAGTATCTCGATGGCTTCACCCTTTATCCTTTTCGCACTTAAACAACTTCTTTTCCGTCGGGAGCACTTAACCTCTTATAAGCTCTTTTTCACTTGTGTCAGGGTTGCACCTCTGAGACCAACTTTTCGGATGTCGCATGATCATCATTACCACTCTACAACTTGATATCTCTGAGAGTTGAAAAACTCTTTTTACGAACAACAAGCTTTATGAATCATTTATGAAAATCACATGTTTACCTTTCAAAAAAACACATGATCATTACAGATCCGATGATGACTACTTCTAATTCAGAAGATGCTATGACTACCTTTTTCCCAACACACCTAAATCACCTAAACACCGAAAGAAGTAGAAGTATTGAAAACCCACTAGGCTCAAATAGGCAAAGAGGATAATTTTCTAATAAGCACATTAGGGGAATGTTTCAGGATGAATGAGAAGTAAGTCACCAAAGAAAAATTATACCCCCTAGGACCTAAAGACCCTAGACTAAAATTTGGCAATAGCTGGCTTTGACTGGGGACTTAGACATGCCAATGTCTGAGAAGGGACCCAGAGTGTCTGGTTTCGCACAAAAATACCGGCAGGAAAAACAACGGCCAGACTAAACTAAAACACACAACAGGAAAGGAAACTAAACTAAACTAGACTAAAGGAAGCAAGAAAGAAAGAAGGAAAAATGCAAAGCAAACCTACCTATACTAGCACTAACCTGCAGGGGCTGCCTACTTTCACTTGAGTATTTGGTAGAGCTTCAGATCCTAGCCATTATAGGAGAATGGCAGAATCTCTCCAGAAGGATGTTGCCAGAATAAAGGAATTATTCTGATTCACTTGTTCAATCTTGAATGGTCCTTTCCAAAGCGAGTCAATTTTATGATGCTTTCCTTTAGACTCGCGCCTTTTATCCCATAATAGGACCAAGTCACCTTGCATAATCTTTCTTGGTCTAGCCTTTTTATCAAAGAATGTTTTCACTCGCCTCTGATGATCAGTGATGTGGTCAACAAGATTTTCCCATTCTTCTTCCAGCTTGGTCAGATACATGACTCATTTCTCCAGACCATCGTGGAAAACTGGATCTTTAATTACCTGTTGCAGCCTACAAATGGATAAATCAAGCGAAAGTGAGAGACTAGGTTCAATTCTGTAAACCAGCTCAAAAGGGGAAATCCTGATAGCTCATTTAGGTGTTATCCTATCCGCCATAGAGCTTCGTGCAATTTCTTATGCCAATCCTTCTGACTTTTTGAAACTAGTTTCTTCATGATGTTGATCAGGTTCTTGTTGCTTTACTCAGCCTAACCATTTCCTTGAGGGAAATAATCATAAGAGTGACTAACATGGATACTGTTGTTGTAGCAAAAATCTGTAATCTTTGAAGAAGAGAAATATGTGGCATTGTCCATCACCAGCTTCATCGGCACTCCAAACCTCACCAAGATATTCTCCTTGATAAATTCACAAACCACCTCAAATGTGGTTTTCTTGGTAGGCTTAGCCTCAACCCACTTGGTAAAGTAATCCATGGTAGTTATGACATATAGGTGAGCTGCAGAAGAGGGAGGATTTATCAGACCATTGAAATCAAGCCCCCATTGCTGAAAGGGACCTTCAACTACAATCGGCTTTAATGGGAGAGATACTAACTGAGGTTTACTGGAAAACATTCAACACTTATCACACTTGGCCACCTAATTGTAGGAATCTTTGAACATGTCAGGCCAATAGTAACACTGCCTCAAGATTTTATATGAAGTGACTGTGGACGAGAAGTGTCCACCACATGCTTCATTGTGGAATGCTTGGAGCAATTTCTCTTGTTGTGGCTTGTCCACACATCTTAAGAAAGTTCCATCTATTTCTTTCTTATATAACTGGTCATCATAAATGACATACTTGGTTGCCTTGGTTTTCAAATCTCTTTTCTGTTTATATGTCAATCCTTCTGGGCAATCTCCATAAGTAAGGAAATAAGCGATGTTGGAAAACCAGGGATCGAGAAGACTAACCATTAACACCTTCGGAGAATCCTCCTCTTGAGTTGTGTCCTGATTTTCAGCCATTATTTTACACAAGCCATTCCCTCTGACCAGCTTTGTTGGCTTGAGTTCAATATCATACTCCTGTACCTTCGCTATCCATGCACCTCTAGTATTACATCCTATTTCTTGTTGTGTCAAAATGCTCTTAATGACAGAATCACTAATATAAATAACAGAATGGGAATGTAATACATAGAATCTAACATTCTTTAATTCCCTCACCACCACATATGCATGCTTCTCCATTTGAGAATATCTCACTTCATGATCCTTGAGCGGAGTGCTCATGAATGCAATGGGCGCCTGAATCCCTTCATTATTCTCTTGCATTAGGATAGTAGACAATGTATGAGCTGATGCGTAGCAATACAATATGAACTCCTTGGTATAGTCCGGATGCACTAACACAGGTGTTCCAGCTATAGCGTTCTTGATTAAATCAAAGGCCTTCTTCCCAGAATCATTCCACTTGAAACTTTGACTACCTTTCATCATATCAATTAGGCATTTCGTAATCTCAAAAAAGTCAGGAACGAAGCATCTGAGAAATTTTACCTACCCAAAGAACGATCTTGTTCTGGATTTGCTTGCTGGCAGGTTCAACTGCTGGATGGCCTTTATGCACTCAGGGTCAATTCGGATTCCTTTGTGGGAAACAATATGACCAAGCAATTTACCTTCGGTGACACAGAATACAGACTTCTTGGGATTGAGAGAGATACCATCCTCTTTGCATCTCTTTAGCACTTTCTCAAGATCTCTCAAATGATCTTCTCTCTTCTTAGAGAAGACTGTTAAATCATCTAAGTATATAACTATTATTCTATCCCGAAAATCTACAAATGAAGAGTTCATTGCTCTTTGGAAGGTAGCTCCAGCATTAATAAGCCCAAAGGGCATTCTATTGTAAGCAAACATTCCCCAAGGAGTGGTGAACGTTGTCTTATACTTATCTTCCAGATCCACCTCAATCTGATTAAAACCCAAAAAACCATCCAACATGGACATCATTTCGGATCTGGCTACTATTTGCAATATATGATCCATGTTGGGCAAAGTGTAATTATCCTTCAAAGAAGCCTGGTTCAGATTCTAGAAATCCACACAAATTTTGATTTCTCCGTTCTTCTTCTAGATAGGCACGATGTTGGCTATCCATGTAGAGTGATGTATAGGATAGATGATTTTTGCCTCCAACATCTTGTGAATTTCTCTAAAAATGGCATCTCAAACCTTAGGATTGTAGTTTCATTGCTTCTACCGGAAAGGGACAACTTTAGGTTTGAGAGGAATCGTGTGCTTGAAATCTCCATTTCTGAAAGTTTTGAGGTCTTCATAGCCCCAAGAAAATACATCCTTATATTCAAAGAGTAGGCATCTAGCCTTTTCTCTTTCCTTTTTTGTGCAGCAACTGCCAATATTTATCATCTTAGGTTTAAATTAAGTGCCTATGTTCATTCCCTCGAACTCCCCTAAGGTACCACCTTTCCTATCTCTCTCTCTTCTAATATAAGCATCGTGTCTATCAAAAAGCTTTTCAAGGGAGATAAGGTGTCGAGGAATTTTATAACCTTTCAACTGTTCTTCTCCAAGTTATAATTCCTTCTTACTATCCGGAGGCAATTCCTTGCAGGTACTAGAACTTCCTTCAAAGTATTGATCACTAAAATGATCTAATCCTTCCATGAAAGCTTGTATCTTCTTGTCACTGATGAAGATTTTCCAGATTTCCATATTGTCTGGAACATTCAGCCTAAAGAGAACTTCAACTTTATATTTCTTGTCTCCTATTTCTGGATGCGGGAGGAGAAGTGAAGCTGAGGCAGCCAACAAATCTGCTCTTGAGTTCTGCTCTCTTGGAATAGCCTAGATTGAGAAGGCATCAAAGTCCTCCATCTAGTCCCAGACTTTGTTCCTATAACTACGTAGTCTCGCATTTTTTACTGCATACTGCGCACGAGCTTGCCTTACTATCAACTCTGCATCACCAAGCGCTTTAAGGATTTTTACCCCTCTTTGCTTTGCAACAGCAATGCCTAGTAACATAGCTTCATATTCTACCGTGTTATTAGTGTTCTTAAACTGCAGTTTATAAGAAAGTTGTATCATGTCTCCTTCTAGGGGAATAAGCACTACACCAGCTCCCGATCCTGTGAGAGCACATATACCATCAAACTCCAAGGTCTAGATATCCTAACTATTAGTATTTTCTGGCATTTCATCTTGATGATTGAGATCTAAAAACATCATATAATTCCCAAATTCCATCTCCTGGTAGAGGATTTGTGCCTTAGGGTCATCAGACTTTATTACTGTGAATTTGTCCTTTTCCTCTGGCTCCAACTTTATCTTCTTAGTAACCACTAGAATTATGGCATGGGACCAGTCCATCTTGATTTCTCCACATATGTCTCTACAAAAAATTCTACTTAGAAGCATGCCATAGCTGGCCGAAATATCAGTTACCAGGATGGTCAGCTTCATTCTTTTTGCAGGATGTGTGGCTAATGCAACTTGTGCATCCTTTACCTGACCTAAGAGGGGAACCTATGTAGCATCCATTGAATAACAACGGCCAAAGGTTTTGTTAAGGGTCATTCCAAGGGCTTTGGCAATGGAAGTGGGCATGACATTATCAGAGGCTCCGGAGTCAATAATACAGTTACTTAGTTTCTGACCATTTACAAACAAGGAGACATAGAATGGGTCAGGCTTCTGGCCAGGAGAAGTGGCTGAGCCTAAAGAATCTTGTTCCTGAAAGAGAAAGGGAAGGACGGGCTCTTCACTATTAGGGGATTCATCACTAATAGTAAAATTTATATTAGGTTGCATTCTGGAATTAGCATCACTTTTACAGAAATCTACAAGCTTCTGAAGCCCAGTAGGATGAGTTTTTAAATATTCTAAAGGAGACACTTGGATTCTGGCATCTTTGCAGTATTGAATTATATCAAAGGAAGACAGAGACTTAGCATTTGTTTCAAATTTTGAGTGATCCTTCTTCCAAGCTGAAGAAGTAGAATATCCGGGTGCACCACCCGAAGGACCAACTTCCGTATTCCGGGAAGGAATAGAGTTTCCTAGATTTTTGTCTCTCTGACTTCTTGTTTCCACTACCATTTGAATTCCATCCATGGTAGCAAAGCATTCACCTCGGACCTTGGAGTTAGATTCATACTCCAAAAAGAAATTACCAGAGTCTCCATGGGGAGCAGAATCTTTTTCACTTTTAGGATATTCAATAGTCAGCTCATTGCTTGAGGCTAGCTGTCTATATCTATTCATTTCTAGACAATTACTACCATCATGATCAGCTCTCAGATGAAAAATGCACATATTAGGATTTTTCGCTGCCTCAATAGCGAGCTTTTGTTGAGCAGGTGGCAACTGCAACTGTTTACCTTCATATTGTTTTCTGGAAGTATCCTGGTAAGGCTGCTGAAAGGATGGGGTAGACTTTCCCATTTTCCACTTGAGGGCAATCATCTCATTAGATAATTTCTGTAGCATTGCCTCAGTATTTCTGATTGCACCAGGAGTAGAGCTTGTGGAGGCACCGCTCTGCATTTCTTGCTTCCATTTCCCGGAAGCTATGAGATCATCTTCTAGCTTGATTGCTAGATTCTGTGTGGCTTGCAGGTTAGCCACATGTGCTCGTCTTATTTGAAAACTTATGTCAGGAGGCATGGAACTGATAAAGAACATTTTTTGATTGTTAGCTGTAGGCCTCTTAGCAGTGGTGATCTTGTTTGTCAGCTTATTAAACCTTGCAATAAAGTCCCTCATAGGAATACTAGGTGCTTTCTTAATTTGTGTGAGCTGAGTCAGAAGAGTGTGCTCATCTTCTGTACTTTTGTAGCGATTTTCAAAGTGGTTCTTCATATCAATCCAATTAGTTATGCATCTGGTAGGAAGATTTTGAAACCAGTCAGTAGCATTTTCTGTTAAAGTTTCTACAAACATCCTCACCGCCACATCTTCATGCTGAGGGTTTACAACGCTGTATGCGGCAAAGAAAGCTGCAATATGCTCATCAGCGGATACTTTCTCATCTCCATTGAATTTTGGGAAGTTCTTCCAGGAAGCTCGAGGTAAGTCATTATTAGCTCCTAGCTGGAGAGGCCCAATAGCATTACCCCAAGGAACAACCATTGAAATAGGGAGAACTACTAGCACAATCTTGAAATTGATGTTGGTAGGAGCAGCTACCCCGTGAAGAGTGAGGGCATTATACAATGACAGGGTGGTATTGTGGATAATTGGAGGTATAGAAGAATGACTATGAAACTAGGAAGTAGGGCCTGATGGTGGCAATAGAGCACTATGGATACCTAAAGAGATAGGATCCTGGGTGTTGGTTCTTCCTCTTCTGACTTCTAACAAAGGAAACTTAGCCTTCTGTAATTCTTCAAACATAGGATCTTTATGTCCTTCTCTCCAGACACTACGGGTATACTTGGGATCCAGAGCTACTGAATCTATTCATAGTAGCTGTGCAGCTCTTAATCTTCTAGCTCGTCCTGAAAGCAAATGATTAGGTTACTCTAGTGGGACTTGTCCTTCATGAGGCAATCACCATTTCTCCTTAAGAGTGATATATATAATGTAGCATTAGAGATGCCAAACAAAAAGTTCTAAGTTACTTAGTAGAGCAATAGATAGAATTACTAAGTAAGCTTAGGAGTATTATGAGTCATCCCCAGTAGAGTCACCAAAAAACTGTTGGTTTAAAAAATTGAACCTAGTCTCTCACTTCCGCTTGAGTTATCCATTTGTAGGCTACAACAGGTAATTGAAGATCCATTTTTCCATGATGGTTTGGAGAAACGAATCATGTATCTGACCAAGCTGGAAGAAGAATGGGAAAAGCTTGTTGACCACATCCCTGATCATTAGAGGTGAGTGAAAACATTCTTTGATAAAAAGGCCAAACCAAGAAAGATTTTGCAAGGTGACTTGGTCCTATTATGGGATAAAAGGCGCGAGTCTAAAGGAAAGCATCATAAATTTGAATCACTTTGGAAAGGACCATTCAAGATTGAACAAGTGAATTAGAATAATTCCTTTATTCTGGAATATCCTTCTGGAGAGATTCTACCATTCTCCTACAATGGCTAGGATCTGAAGCTCTACCAAATACTCAAGTGAAAGCAGGCAGCCCCTGCAAGTTAGTGCTAGTATAGGTAGGTTTGCTTTGCATTTTTCCTACTTTCTTTCCTGCTTCCTTTAGTCTAGTTTAGTTTAGTTTCCTTTCCTGTTGTGTGTCTTAGTTTAGTCTACCCATTTTTTTTCCTGCCGGTCTTTTTGTGCGAAACCAGAGACTTTGGGTCCCTTCTTAGACATTGGCATGTCTAAGTCCCCAGTTGGAGCCATCTATTGCCAAATTTTAGTCTAGGGTCTTTAGGTTCTAGGGGCTATAATTTTTCTTTGGTGACTTACTTCTCATTCATCCTGAAACATTCCCCTAATGTGCTTATCAGAAAATTATCCATTTCCAATGGCAGTCCAAGCTCCTAAGCTTGTCAGAGAATGTATTGAGAGATATGACCTAGTGGAAAAGCAAATCCTTTTCCTGGATCAGTCTATTTTTTTGTCAGTTGATAAATCCCTAATTTAATTTGCCTTTGGAATTCCGGTGAAGGACGTGTATTGCAACATTGACTTCAGTCATACTGCATTTATGTTCAATCAAAAGAAGGCTCTAAGGAGGGAAGACATGCAGAAAACCTGGTTCCAGAACCCTTGATCAAAGAAGAGTAAGATGCTGAGGACTCTCTTCAGAAAAACCCTAAAGAGGGAAATTGTTAATATTCTGGCCCTGTTAGCCAGATTGGACAGGAAACCTAAAATCCTAGATTTTGTTGAACATAACTTCTACCTTGTTCAAGCTGTCTGCGCAGAAAATATGTTCACTGATTGGGCAAAAATACTGTGTGAGAAGCTATCATCCTGGTTGAATTCCTGTTGAGGATTCAAACAGTTCTATATGTCTTCATACTTGATTTATGCTCAAGCAACTCGACACCTATGGCCTGGCTTACTAGCAATCTAGAACTTCGATGATGACACCAAAATATTTGAGTTCTACCCAAATTTGCAATTGTGTCAGAGCTTTAAAGAATACATGGCTGTGAATGATGCATTCACAATGAGAATATGTTGGGAACTTCAAGGTTGCCCAGAAAGAAGATTCACACCAGAAGCCATCTCAACAATTAGTCAGTTTGGCTGCTCTATCATCCAATTCCTGAGTTTCTCTTATCTTCGGATAGGAGCCTTCTCTAGATTTTCTAAGAGGTTTCCCCGGTATCCTGAAGATAAAGTGGTCTTAGTGGAGCTTTTCTGACAAATATTGGAGGTGAACACTTTGTGTTCAACTATGAAGAAGATCGCCAGAATTTCCTTCCCTGTGGTGGTTGGCCCATATTCCTGTGCATCCAGTTCTGATGCCTGGAATTTAGTAAAGAGTTTTGAAGATAAGATCAAGCTGCCTGATTATGAGGTTCTTAGGCCTCAATATGATCCTATGGTTTTTGTTAGAGATCACCTGAAGCTCAGACATGCCTACAGACATGTCCCAGACATTGAAGATTTCTGGGATGAGTGTTTCAATGAGTATCAAACACGAGAAAAACTTTGGTCCCATTTAACTTTAGATGAAATTAAATTATATAAAAATGTTATTGATGTATCTAATCTTGTAGATGACGGACTCTACATGCATCCTTCATCCTATGACCAGATCAATGTGTTTCCCATTTCTTCCTCTCCACCAACTGGTCCAATGGTTGATTCATTGGAGCTTCTCATGAGAGGCATTAACAAGAGAACTGACAAGTGGGTGGAATGGACCAGGGCCCGATGGAAAAGAAATTCTAGCGCAGGTTCATCTGGAGGAATGACTTTAGGAGCTTGACAGTCTACTTCAGCAGCTACTTCTTCTATGGCGCCATCAACTTCATCAGGTGCAACACAATCTGTCGGGCAAGGGGGAGACCAACCTCCGAAAAAGAATGTTCCTATCACCCCCACCTGCAGAGGTGACTCACTCCCATACATTGGAAATGAACATGAGAATAGAGGAGATAAGGAAAAGAAAAAGGAGAAAAGTCAAGAGGCATCTGTGACCAAGCCTTCCTCAACAATTCTAGTCATCACTTTGGATGACACAAACCCAAAGGATGGTCAGGACTCCTCTCATCCAGTAGATACCCTGGCCCTTTCATTGGCAAAGGTGGCCTCTTTCCATGTTCCACCTCTAGGAAAGAAGACTCCTCCATTTGTCTAGAAGCTGTTTGATCCTACAGCTCTTCAGTCTGTAGTTAGGGTGTTATCCATAGATTCATGGTTGGAAGAAACCATTGAAAGGAAGAAGAAACGATATGAGGAGACTACTTCTTCAAGGGACTTGATTCTTAAGGCAACCTCATCTCAGTCACCAGTGAGGAAGGCGAAGATGCAAAAGTCTATGGCAGCTCTCTCCCATGATTCCACAACTGGGCATATGTTAATGGAAATAGCAGAGCCACAGAAAGAAGGAAAGTTTCATGAACTATTAGCTCAAGATTATCAGATAAAAATTGTGGATCGAGGAGTTCCGATGCATGACTCAATGGTGAAGATTTGGAAAACCACCAATGTGCGGATTGAGGATAGGTTAGAAGAACTTCAGGGAGATAAGGAGGTTCTCAAATCTACAAATAAGGAGCTAGTTAAGTATATTAAATCCGCTCTTGGCATTACCTCATCTTCTTAGTTTGATCCCAGTGCTAAAGAAAATAAGAATTTGCTACTAAAGCTACAGCAAGAGAGACAGTTTGGACAAATTGGCAGAGCATGGATAGATGCAATGAAGGTTCAATGCCTAGTTGTCATTGAGAACTTGGGGAACCTTCTACTTGATGCAGAAGAGTTGAAGGACACAACATCAAAGCACCAGGAGACCATTTACAATGCATCCATTGGATTGACAGAACAACTAGCTACCTTGTAGGAGGTGATTGATATGGAGACTAGTGTTGCAATCTCTAATGGCATCCTCAAGACCGAGCAGGAGCCATTGTTTCATTGTAGGCAATCTTTGGAGTTCATGATTGAGAGATCAAACAGATCAACAAATGAACTCAAGTCTTTGATTGAGTTAGTCCAAAAAGAGATGAATCAACTTTTTGAGTTTTTGAAAGTTTTGCACACAGAATCTCAGGTTTCTGAAAGTGACAAGTTAGTGAGTACAGAGCGAATGAAAGATAAGTTTCTCACTTTCATAGAAGAGATTTCGGATCCAGCTAGCTTCCAAGTGTTAGAAATTAGTGAGCTCTCCACAATAGATGCAGTAATCAAAGAAGAATTAGAGAAGCTCCAGTCCCAGATTGCCAAGTTGGATAAATTGACAGAGATGCATGACTTTTGGATGCTCTTAGCTGACAATGTTATTATTTTGAATGCTCAGGAGTTGGGCAAAGTAATGGATGCAATGAAGGCTTAAAAAGGAAAAGCCGTTTCACTGAAGTTGGCATAGAATCTGTTGACCTATGTTGTTTTCCCAATTTTTGTCTATCGTAGCTATTTTGGGCATTTTTTCAGCCTTGTCAATTTTTGTAACCAGCCAAGTTTATTATTAGAATGTTCCTTTCAGAATATTGTATGAAGGCAATCATTATTGTAACGGGTCATTTTCTGAGGAGACCTATATATGTAAATTTTTGTAAAGTAAATAAGATCGAAAAATATTACTTTGGGAAAACCCCTGTAGCTGGGACTACTGTGTGCGACTCTGAGTCTAAAGTGATTTTTGTTGTTCATTTTAGTTAGCTGTGTAATTATGTTGAATGAAGATGCTAAGACTGGAAATTGAATGAATATTAATGAACCGGGTTTTGTTATTTTCATCTAACGGATTGTATGTTTACTGTCTCCAGCATGAGTACTCAAATTTCTTTTCATTTGCATGTTTTAGTTCTGTAGATTGTTTCTTGCATAAGAGATTGGGAAGAGTGTCAATAGAGAATGAGATCAAGACAATTTGGGTATTGTCAGAGTTTCACAATCTAAGTAATCTGGGAATTGCATTGTCACACTTCCTTTCTTCATCTCTGCTAGTAGATGGTAGTTTGCATTCATCTTGCACTGCATAATAGTTTGAATAATAGATTGCATGTCATTGAATAAGTTCCCCTTTCATTGCCTAAGTTGTTTGAAGCTTTGAGCAACTTGGTTAAGCCTCTTCTGCTCTCCGGTTAGGAGCATACCCCCCTAACAACCAAAAGACAAGATTCATTGCATATCTTTCACATAAGGGATAATGTACCTTTCAATGCAGGGGTCATTGATAGATTCCTATCATTGATCCAGTCGATGGTTACTTTTTGTTCTACATAAGCTAGCTTTGGCTGTTTCCAAGAGTCATTTGATAAATCAAATTTGAAGTAGACAAACTATAAACCAACATGTTGTAAAAGTGCATGCACAGGCGGCAAGATGTCGCTCGGATAAAGCTGAATCAAGATGCTTGAATGAATCCCCTATCCCTAGAGCAAATTCCCCTAACCAGTCTGTCTATCCAAGTGTTGTTTGGCAGCTCAAGATTGTGCGTGTGTATTTGGGTACCTGTTGAGAACAAAAAAAACACTCAATAAGTCATTATATTAGTCCAAAAGGGTTAGAAAAGCATGTAAAACCCACTAAAACTGACATATTGCCTGCTAACTAGGAGGAGTGTGATTAACAACATATTAGCCCTCAAAATATGCTATAAATCAGTACGAATACAACCTAGCATGAAGGATTTTTAGTTAAAAACAAGCTAAAAAGGAGTGAAACAAGCATTCTAGCTCTAAAAGTGTGAATAATAACAATGAACTAGCATGAGATAATAAGTGAAATGCAAA
>MU228166.1:69938-83566 GCA_018584345.1 Thuja plicata | reverse complement strand
AAGCTTAACATAAGAACTCATAACACATGATATGATTATGGGGAAACCTTGATCAGAGGAAAACCCCGATGGGAATTAGTACCCACAAATATTGTACTAGGTATAATGAACCTGTTAAAGTTCCTTTTCCCTGTTAGAAGCAGTCTTTACAATATGAGTACAATGACCTAGTTAAAGGTCTGACCCTATTAGGAGTCTTTTACAAAACCCTGTTAAAGGTATATGGCTCACTGCCCAATAGGATGAAGGCTACAACCTTCTGAAAGTTGATATACACTATATCAAAAGTGAACTGTTGTGATGACACTGTTGTCTGATCAATTCCGTGTATGCGTGAATTCTCTTACTCTCTTAAAGAGCTATATCATATACTAAATTCATTATACTTCTCTTCTATATCTTCCTCTTACATAATAATCGACGCTTGTAACATATCTTTGCATTACATACTTATATGTTCATATCCGAATAGGCGCGACCCAAAACAAAACTCTAGTCGGCCCTAAAAAAAAATACACAATGCTTTCAAACAAGTCCGCTCAAGCGTGTTAACTACAATGATAATTACATTATTACAAACATATAACCAAAGGCGCTTAGCCATTACATTACAAAATAATTCACGCTGATCAAAACACTAGTCAGCTTCCATGCTCTGTCTTCTGGACTGCTGGTCTACTAATATGCCTGTAACTTTGCCGTACTGTTGTTCCATACTATGCGTGTCTGGATGTAGCATGTACATGTGTCATACAATATAAATCTAAACACGCATAAGCTCAATTGATCTCTCGCACGTACGCTGATGTGCTAATCGTTGAGTATCTCTAGTTTGTTCTGTTTTCCATACTTAGTCATTTTGTCTTTCATGACAAAAACTAAACATGACTTTGTTGCCATGATGACAACACAAAATGAGTCACGCATCCTCAGGAAGTCAACTTGCCAACAATCTCCCCCTTTGTCATTTATGGCAACAAAGGAATGTGGCCAAGTTACTCAAAATGACTAAACACAAAAAGTGATTGCATATCATAACATCTTATTGATATATACATATACTTCTCCACATATACACATTCTATATTACTTCCCCCTTTGACATTAATGACAAAGGTGTACAAAAACTTATAAGTCTTCTATATACTTACTCCATGTAAACTTCAGGGTACACAATCTAAAGAGATTGGATCTCTTTCTGCCAAAATACTTTCATAGCATCAACTGTCTGAAGATGCACGCATAGGGCATATGTCAGTTTCTCCATTTTCATCAGATCCATGCAAGCACCTTGATCATATGTCACCATGGTGTCATCAATCTGTTTGATGTTCTCATTAAGGACTGCTAAAGATGGCGCAACTGCATTTCTCAACTGGGTTTATCTTATCCTTATCTTGCTGATTTCCAATTTTGCCTTCTCAATTTTATCCAACTGTCCTTGATAGACATTATTGCATATGTTCATGTCTTGCGTGGAAGTCTTGACTGATTTTCTGATGCTATCCACCATTAACTCTGCCTCTTCTACCTTTTTAATGTGCTTTGAGGTGAACTTCACTCAGTCCATGCAGTTAGCTATAAGTTTCTTGCCTTTAGCTGCCAATTCTTTCAGTATGGATTGCCCAATCTTTAAGGGGTTCAAGTCTAAGGTAAAGTTCTTTACCAAATAATTCAGTCTCTCCTTCTTGTATTCATCTTCTGCAATCTTAGTAGTAGATTCTACTAAACTTGTAAAGTGTGATTTGAAGTTTGTCAAAATGTTGTCCACATCTTCAACTGATTGAAATTTGGCTACTTTCTGATCAGCAGGCACTAAGTCATTCAATATGTTTACTGTTTCCATAAAGCAAGGATTCCTCATTACTTGTTTCTCTTTTTCCTTTTCCATAGCAAGAACGCTGATCTTAATTAGGTCTTCTTCTCCCCATGCATCTAGACTTGTTGAATCATGAGTTAACCTTGACAACAATGAGGTAGATGGTTGAGTGGATGGTGAGAATAAAGTGTTCTGACTGGTATCCATGCATTCAACCTTTACTGGTATCTCTTTTATTGGTGTCTTATCACCTTGAGTATCTTTTACTTCATTTATATCAATTGGATCATTTGTGGGAACTTCATCCTATTGTGCAAATGTATCATCAGTGCACATTTCTTCAGTGCTTACAAATGCCTTATCAACTTTGTCCATATCTTCTTCAGATGCAGTCATGGATGTCTTTATATTATCAACTACTATAGTGTCTTCTGAGTCTTTATCTGTATCAAAAGTTATTGTCACTATGGGTGTTGAAACCTGTGGACCTATTGTAGGTGCAATCTGAATCACTGGTTTTGTAACCTGTTTAGGAGGAGCTGGAGTAACTTTTGTTGTAGGTGTCGTTGGTGGTTACATGTGTCTATCCATAAATACTTGTGCAAATTCCTTTTCAGTCTCCTTACCTATCTTCTCATACTCTTTGTTCATAATCTGTAAGGTCCTTGTCTTAGTTCGGAGATGAGGCTTCACCAGATCTAGTAATATAGCCTTCTCATCATGCAAGCATATAGGGAGAAGAATATCCAATGTTTCTTCTCTAATCTTCATGTCTTCCTCTATAGCATGTCTTTTCATGATCTCCAATAAGTTCCATAACTGATTCGGTATCACTGTCTTGAGTTCAAGAACTGTCTTCTTAAACTTGATCATATGAGATATGATCATAGAATGTATCTCAGTTTTATCTATTTCTTGATACTTGTCATAGACTTTAGAAAGTGTATCTAATCTCCCTTCATTTACAATCCTATTCTTCAAAACATTTAGACTAGGTCTAAATCCTACCTCAGGAGAAGATTGAGTATTCTTTGCTTTGCTCCTATTGTTCCTTGAGGATGGGTGATTTGTGGGTGCCTATTTTCTTCCTCTAGTCTTCTTGCTTGGTGTAGATAGTGGAGATGAGTCTAAATCAATGGTGGTAGAGGGTGCAGAGGTGCTCTCTACTTTCTTCTTCTTCTAGATCTGTTCATTTTTCTCAAGTTCTTTCGCTATCTTGGCATCTCTAGCTTTGTCAAGATCTTCTTGAGTGACTCAATGAACTTTTAGTATGTTAGATGTAATTCTGGATGCTTTCCTTTTATTATCAGTAATGTGTAAGATAGTATCCACTTCATTGGTCTTCTCTCTATAGGTGCCCCACCTAGGCTCATTAGGCTCTTTGGGCGCAGACAATAGAACTTGTGCATATCCTTCTAACACATGTTCTTCCACTTCATAACCAAGAGGATGAATCCATTTGGTTCTAGGTTCAACTGCCTTCATGCAAGTGCAATCTGTTTCTACCATGAAACATATGGTATCCTTATATTTATCAACTATCTTCTCAGATAATCTAAACCTATTCTGCATTTTGATCCTAAATGTCTTAATATCCATATCCATGGCATCCCTTGCACTGCTCTCCAAAGTGGTCTTAAGAGAAATCTGAGACATTGTGGGTTTACTCCTGTCTAGGTAAAGGTTTGCAACCTTTCCAACAATATGGAAGTACAAATAGATGATCAGAGATCCAAACCTAAATGTATTTCTCTTGTCATGCTTGATGATTCGAATATTGTCAATCAATTGACCGCGTAAGATCTCACATAGGTTATATTGAGTGTTATCCTTCACCATTCTGATAGCTGCTAGGACTGTTGCTGCAGAGACACTGTTCAACCTGCTTGCTTGCTGAAACTTATACCCTAGTATCATTTTTAAAAGTTTTATGTAATCTTCTTTGATAGGGTCAACTGTCATTCCGCGCTTGTCACTTCTAGATAGGCAAACTTGTTCAATTTTCTTCTTGACATCCTTGCCAGTAGGAAAAACTGGTCCAGTCTTAGGAAGTCTAGTTAATTCATGGATTAGGTCTGTAGTGATGTGCACAGGGACCTCACCAATCCAATAAAGATCATCATGTATTCTACTTAACAAAATCTTCACCCATTCTGGCTCATCAAACTCATGTGCATTCAAGTATTCAAAAATAGGGTTATCTATCAAGTGCGTGAACTCATCCTTGAATGTGTAATCAGGTTTCATCATTGATCCCATATGAGTGGCTATGCTGACATCTCCTACTGTTTCCTTCTTACAGTAAATGTACGCGCGGATATCTTCCACGTGAACAAAACCTAGCGGGGTTTTGGAGAAAGCCCCTTCCACATCATCCAGTATGGATTTGAATGGATGTTTCTTGAATACAAATCTCTTCCTCTTTGCAATATCAAATACTACTGGAGTCACCATACTTACTTGGAACTTGATTAAGTAGGGTTTCATGAAATTCTAAAATGGCGCGACTGCTAGGGTTCCATTCCAAACTTCTTATCCATTCGCTTAACTACCAAATCTGTTATGCTTCCGTGCCTTGATGTCTAGTGCTCCAATTCTCTCCAAATTCTGTGCTCTCAAATGCAAGTGTGAAGAAGATCAAACACTTACTTTCTTTTATACAATCTACCGCATTTAATATTTGCAACCGTATGCAAATTACTCAGAGATTTTGAAGCTTTGATCCCGATGCATTTGAGACAATGCGTGAATGCATACTGCAATATTATGTGCTTATAACCATGAATCCATAGGCGCATACTCAGAGGTGAGTATACTAGCCGCGCAGGGGTCCTAAGCTAGAATAGCTCCCCCTAAGACCAAGAAGGTCTATTCAAGCAGAAGTAGAGGGTATGTCAACTGTGGATGCATCAACTACTTTGTCAACATCATTTTCCTTCTTTACTTCAACCCAAGTTTTGCTTGAATCTTCTTTTGCCTGAACAAACTTAACTTCTCCTTCTTCTTGAAATAGTGACTTCTTAGGATCCTCATGCTTTTGAGTTTTGGATCTACAAAACCTTGAGATGTGTCCAGCCTTTCCACATGTGTGACAAATGATAGGAGGTCTAATGCTTTTGTTCATCATGCTGCACTGCTTTGCTGTGTGTCCATTGTAGTTACATATCTGACATGTAGTGTTCTGCAAATTCCTTTGAGGTTGATTTCTCTGATTGTTTTGATTCAGCTGTGACTGATTTATTTGATTTGTTCTGCAATGTATAGCCCTGTGACCAAATTTATTACAAGAGAAACAATAACCATTGAAAGGTCTTACCTCTTTGCAATCTCTTGCCAAATGACCATGTTTGTTACATACATAACAAGTTCTGTTAACTTGCTTGATTTCCCCTTTAAGTGGATATGTTTTAATCTCTTCAACAATTTTAACTTTCTTTGCTTCTGAAGATGCTTCATGAGGTTTCTTTCTTTCTTGCAATGAATTGACTTCACTTTGTGCTACACTGAATCCAAGACCAATAGTGTCGCCTTTTTGCTTTTGTGCATTAAGCTGAGATTGAAGTGAATCAGAACTTGTGTGAAGTTTATCAATCTTATCCTTTGCTTCTGTTAATTCAGATTCCAACTTCTTTTTTATGTTTTCCAATTCCAGGACTTTCATGTTTGCTTTCAAGAGTTCATCATCTAGTTGTTTGCTTTCTTTGATCTTTTCTTCAATAGAAATTTGGCTGTCTGTGAGCTGTTCATCTAGATTTTCAACTTTACCTTTCAGAGACATATTCTCTTCATTGAGATTTTTGATCATTTTCCCTAAATCTCTTGTAGAACAATCTTTCAATTCTTTTCTTAATTTCTTGATAAGCATTTGTGAGCCATCAACTTTCAGTCTAAGTTCTTCATTTTCTTTTTCAGATCCATCAAGATCTTCAAGAGCTGCTTCAAGATTATTTTTCAAATGTTTTGCTTCTGCTGAGTCCATGATCTCCTCAAGTGGTTAAACTTATTTGCTGAGGACCAGGGCTCTGATACCAATTGTTGGAAACACTGAGAAGGGGGGGTGAATCAATGTTTGTCTATTAATTAGTTTTCAGCAACTTAAACATAAATCAAACATACATAGAATGAAGCTTAACATAAGAACTCATAACACATGATATGATTACGGGGAAACCTTTATCAGAGGAAAAATTCGGTGGGAATTAGTACCCACAATTATTGTACTAGGTATAATGAACCTGTTAAAGTTTCTTTGCCCTGTTAGAAGCAGTCTTTACAATATGAGTACAATGACCTGGTTAAAGGTCTGACCCTATTAGGAGTCTTTTACAAAACCCTGTTAAAGTTATATGGCTCACTGCCCAATAGGATGAAGGCTACAACCTTCTGAAAGTTGATATACACTATATCAAAAGTGAACTGTTGTGATGACACTGTTGTCTAATCAGTTCCGTGTATGCGCGAATGCTCTTACTCTCTTAAAGAGCTATATCATATACTGACTTCATTATACCGCTCTTCTATATCTTCCTCTTACATAATAATTGATGCTTGAAACATATCTTTACATTACATACTTATATGTTCATATCCGAATAGGCACGACCCAAAACAAAACTCTAGTCGGCCCTAAAAAAAAAATACACAATGCTTCCGAACAAGTCAGCTCAAGCATGTTAACTACAATGCTAATTACATTATTACAAACATATAACCAAAGGCGCTTAGCCATTACATTACAAAATAATTCACGCTGATCAAAACACTAGTCGGCTTCCATGCTCTGTCTTCTGGATTGCTGGTCTACTAATCTGCATGTAACTTTTCCGTACTGTTGTTCCATACTATGCATGTCTGGATGTAGCATGTACACATGTCATACAATATAAATCTGAACCCGCATAAGCTCAATTGATCTCTCACACATGCGCTGATGTGCTGATCGCTGAGTATCTCTAGTCTGCTCTGTTTTCCATACTTAGTCATTTTGTCTTTCATGACATAAACTAAACATGACTTTGTTGCCATGATGAAAACAAAAAATGAGTCATGCATTGTTAGAAGATATAAATAAAGTAAACTAGATTTAGGAAAGAATCCAAGAGAGTGCAAAAATGAAAAAGTTTACCATAAACGAAGCAATGATCCAAGAACAATCACCAAGATCACCAAAATGCTCAAAGACCAAGACAAGAACACAAGAATTTTGGAAGGGGAAAAAACAAGAAAAAACCCCTTTGTGAATAATATGAATGAGACAAGAAGCCATGAAAGAAAGAGAGCTTGAGAAAGAAGCTCATTACAATATTGTGAGAGAAAGAATGGGAATGAGAGAAGAAGAGAGAAGAAATCCCATGAGAACCAACTTGTGAGAAGCAACCTTAAGAAGTGAGAGAGAAGCATCTCTTAAGTAGAGATGAGTGTAGGAGTTTGCATGTAACTCCCATATCCTATGAGTTCCACATTCACATTAGGTGTGTGCCATGTGTAGGAATCCTCTTATGGAGGAATATCTAATTTCCTTATTAAAGGAATTACATAAAAAGAGTTGTCCTCGCACTAGAGGACAAAATACATGTAGGGATTCCAAATGAATCTCCTAATTAAAATAAAAGTAAAGATTAGATATTCTAACATGCATCCTCAGGAAGTCAACTTGCCAACAGTTAAAACCCTTGCTTTGGTCTTGATTCACTCCTTGTTGTGGGATGTCTTTGAATATCTTTAGCGGCTTTTTTGTACAGGGTTTCAGGGCCCCTTCAAAACCTATTTTCACCAAATCTAAAACAATATATTTACTAGAAGATACACCCTTTTTTTTTACTTTTTATGAGCCCAAATATACATTTAGGAGGATCCCATTGAGGGATTATTGATTGTGAATTTTATTTTCACCTTTGTAGACAAGGAACTCCTCTTCCCCAAAGTAGCTATCTACATCAAAATTAAAAAAAAAGCTCAATTTATGATTTTTGTGAGAAATATTTTCACAAATTCCCATGTATTGTAAGATATCTTCATCTCTTTGAAACATGTCAAGATGAGCATATCATTTTGTTCCTAGGATATTACTTCAAGATGAAAAAGGCAGTGATCTATATAGTAGAGATTACATTATTAGTAAATAATTGTGGTACAATCAAACAATTATGTATCCTATAGTTTTATAAACAATCATAGGTCCCTCTTTGTAAACCCATTGATTTATATCTTAATCTTTTCTTGATCCATGTACTAAAAAATTGGAAGATGATGGAACCATAGATCAAAATTATAGGCTTTTATTGATATTTTTCTAATGTGGTTTTCCATAAGTGCATGGGAAAGAGGGATGATCCACACTAAATGAATTACGTATAGTTCATGCTCACCATGACCTTTCTCATTGATTTGAATATTTTTGAATGTGGATTCAAGCATAGAAGTTGAGTTAGATATAGAGGATAACCCATTGAGATTAACAAAATTGGAAGAGAAGGTTGTGCTAGAAGTAACAATCTGGATCACATGGAAATGATAGACTTGTTAGAATAACACCTTAGGGCCACATTAAAACTTGAATGAATGTAGTTTGACATAAATTATGACCTCTATGAGATTTTGGGGTAAGTCCAAGTGTTATTGATAAGTGGAGGATTATCCTAAATGAAAGGGATGATCCATGTGGGTGATTGGGAAAATTATTGTATAGTAGGCCACCTGGTTAATAGCATGATAGGTACTATATTTAAGTGCATATCCCACCTAAATGGGAAGACATATGGTGTCTATTGAGTCTCTTTTAGCATTTTTATAGGCATTAAATTATATAGTTTGGTGCTATAAATTAGCTGGATTATATTCCACTTGCTTAAGAAATTTTAGTGCACATAGATTTAAGACAAAACCATCATCCAACAAGAGTCACTTATCACATTGTGTTTAGTGAGGAGGAATTTGATATAAGATTCATGATTATGAGAGGGATCAATAGGTTGCATGTTATTCCTTCTAAATGCAAGTTGAGAGGTGGATGAAAGGTTGCCAACTAATGCTTGGAACTGCATAGGATCTATATTAATAGGCATCCAATATTATCAAAAAGATGATCTAATATTTTTCTATGGATGGAGGATGACTTACAAAGATGCAAGATAGATATCAATCGAGGGGCCTTACCAAGGTGATCTAGGAGATCGTAGTGAGAGCTTTGTGATTGCAAAGAGAGATTTTTGTAGATGGATTGGATGAGCCTTGAATAATCATTTTGCAAAGTCTAGTGGTGATAGAACATTGGAGTTCTTCAACTTTTATTTTAATCATAAATACTTGGGAAGGCACTCATGTAATGCACCCAACAATATTATCATAATTAAATAAGACTCCATTATAGTTCACATTAATGTTAGACTATTTTGATTTTTTCCTTGGGTATTACTTTATCTAGAATTGGATGTTAAGGTACCATGCTTTTGGGAGTGTTTGGGAATGAATTTTGGTCTATTTTCAATTGATATTTATGTGAGGAAGAGTTAAACCCCTTCCATAACTATACCCTTAAGTTATTAGACATAGCCCTTAATCTTCAATAGTTTGGGTTTAGATTCATTGCAAGGTTAATTCATGGGACAATTCACCATATTTTCTTTTGAACAAGTATTCCAAAAAAAAATCATTAGTTCTCTAAAAGGAGTGAAATTACGTTTGGTATTATTTTAATTGTTCGATATATGATTATTTAGATAGTTTTTTTGGTTTGTCCTTGAGAAGCCAAAATGGCATTGGCGCCTTTGGGTTGGTTTCATTAGTATTATATTGAATATAGTGGCACTTTGCACATATTTAGAATTGGTGACTCAACCACTAATGACATTTTTGTTTTTATTTCAAAAGTGATATTTTGCACTTGATTGTCTATCATTGTTCTCCCTACAAATCTTAACCAAACCTTTGGCAATGATATATTTCTCAATGGTAATCTCCTTTTCAAGGATATAATCAAAGGAAGATGCATAATGAATTTTCAAGTGAAATAACATCGTCTAACTTTTAGTTCTTCAATGAATATGTATGTTGACATTTGTTTGACTTTAGCCATTGAAAAAAACTAGCAATAGCTCTCCATGAACTTGTAAGTTTTGGTAAAACTTTCTCCATCTTGTTATTTGGCATTGCAAAGGTCGAGCATGGCAATCTCATTTTCTACAATATAAGATAAATATACTACAAATATTAAATTCTTAAGGTATAAATTGATCTATGGGAAAGGTTCATGAACGGCTCCAAAGCTTTTCCACCCAAACAATTAGAGAATAGATGTAAGAGATAGGTATCACTCTAAAAATCCCTATATTCCACTTTCATGTGGTTACAAAGGTCTCATTTCCTTTATATTTGTCAAACCTAGGAATTTTGAAGTGTTTAGGCAAGCCCGTGCCATGGTGATGGATTTATCTAATGGATAAGGGCTCAATTTGTCAAATCTAAATTATTTCTTTGAGGTACTCTCTCACAAATTCTTAAGTGCTAATATCATATCCTTCATCTTGTGATTGATAATAGAAGGTGTTAGGATAGGAAAAACCCTATTCTCCCAAGAACACCTGCATGCAAACCTGTCACATGGAAGAAGCAAAGTACAGAAGACAGGAAAACTATGGAGGCCAAAAAGCCATAGGAGACATCATATGCACAAGAAAATAATATATTAACAATATGTTTCAAGAAAATACAATGAGATGTGAAAACTCCTTATGAAAAACAAACAGGTGAATCCTTATAAAAGGAATCATGAAACCCTAAAAGGGAAAACCTAAGGTTAGCTTAAGCAACTAGAGTGAAAAGGTGAGTTAGTAATTAGATCATAATGATTTAATTAATAACCCGAGAGACTATTACTCTAACAGAAGGTTGGGGTAGGGCCAATTGACTTGATCTTAGAGGAATGATTGTGACCTAGTGGATGGAGATATTACGAGGATGATATATTTAAATATAAAAGATTATAAGGTTGATTAATGTATAAAAGATTAGATAGTGAGATGAGATATGAAAATTTGGGTCGTAAATTAAGATACAAAGATTTGGAATGATAGATTTCTATTTGTGAGAACCCAAGTACAATAAGAACTAGGACTTAGTGATAAGATATGGGTGAGTCCATAACTAAGATGTGAAGGAGTTGTGAATGCGTGATGTGAATCCTTGGGAACCATATGTAGATTGGGGTAATATTTAAAGACATGAAAGATTTTGGTATATTAGTGGATTGATAGATATGTGATATAGAAGATTGTGGGATGAAGGTGAACTACAAAATATACATAGAATAAGGAATGTGAGTGAATGTAGATAACCGAGGTGTCTAAGTGGATTGCAAAATGTGGGTATGGTGTGATTGTGAAGTAAAAGGTGTAGTGAATACATTTTTAGATGATGGGGATTCAGAAAATGTGAAGGGATTGTAAGAGGTAGTGAATGCAAGAGGAGAGAGGATGAAAGAGTGGAGGAAGAAGGAATGGAGGTCTTCATGTGTTGGATTTTATGAACCATATTTTGGGGGATAGAAGGTTGCATGTTGTGTGAAATGGTGACTTGAAATTGTAAAGTAGGGACGACATCTAGATTAGGATTAGGGGCGTATCTTAAGGGTAAAGTGGAGATTGGAACATGAGGCAATGGTAGTTACATCACTATATCATTTCCAATCTCACAATGGCTACCCTAGGGGCTTTCAAATCATGTCTTACGGTTCTTTAGTCTTGATTTTTCTTGCAATTGAAATATATCAAAATTAAGATATGTCTTTTCCTCCCATTTCTTTAATGTTTCTTTGATTTTTTAAGTTAATATAATTTGATAAGGACTTTCGTTCGAAAAAATTAAGAGGGAGCTTAACACTACCATACGTAATTTAACTAGTATAATATCTTTCTTAGCCTATGTGAGGCTACCGACCATTTCTAAGTTTTGTGAATTGTTGACAAAGTCTTGAAGTCTCGGTGAATATTCATGTTGATTTATCATCTCATAACCACTAGATGATGACGATAATTGCATGGGTACAAAAACTGTTAAAAATTGTAGTTTGCATGGAGGCTACGTTCCTACGTGCAAGTGAAGTTTTTCCCATAAGGTGGCGAAATGCTATTGTGGACGCAAATTGTAACGTCAAAACTGTCATGATAACTGTGAAATCGAGTGCAAGAAACACACAAGGTTGGATTGAATTAAGTTTTAAGTAATTATCATGCATTTGGCATATTTGGAAAACTAAAGTTGGAGCTTGAACAGTAATGCAACATTCATGAGTTTGGAAGAATAGTTTGCTAAATTACAACTATCTAGTATTTCTGCCTCTGAACTCACAAACTGGTCCCCATATAGTTGTCAGGAATGTGGCATGCCTACCATCCTCGTACTCTCACTTGTCCTCATCTTCACGCCCTTCCAATTTCTGCACGCTTCTTACCTACATTTACACATTATTGTCTCCTAATTTTATTAAGGCCTAGTCCCCACATGAGTACTGATGCCTGTGCTTATTTTTCATAAGTACCAACATTTTTGTACCACTTCTTTGACATAAAAAGTTTTGCAGACTTAGTACAAATTGAGTGGAAGATGAAAGGCAGGTCAGGAAAGTCTGAGAAAATGAAATATTGATGGAGAGAGAAATTCAGACTTGGATATTCTGCCACAGTACCATTGCTGATGTCCACCGAAGAAAGGAGAGGGATGTCAAATTTATGTTAATTCGTTACATTAAAAAAAGCCTGCCAAATTCTGTGGTTAACAGCAGAAATGACAATCCATTTGACAGAAAACTTTAAAGTTGATGGATAAACTATAACGGTCCTAAGAATGGTAGGTACCCCAGTGACATGCTCTTATTGCAAAATTTTACTTATGTATTTTTACATGGTCAGTTAAACATTCTCCTTTATTCCTCTCTTATGAGTGGAGTTGTTCCTTTCATGCATTTTACTCATTTAGCACAGTTGGGCATTCAGTTCTGGTGTGTTTAGGGTTCTCATTTCTCACCTCTCACCTTATCAGCTAGTTATGGAAATGTGTTTGACATACAAAAATTCATATAATTATGATGATCTAGCCACAAATTTGATCCACCCTAAGTCAGGGAAAGGACTCCTGCCGATATCATGTCATTATGGGCTAACTGCTCACAATGGTGACCATGTTTTTCAAGTTAATTAATATGAACAGTATGTTTAGGTTTGGTTAGTAGATTGGTTTACATTGGGTAACTTAACTTTTCAGACAGCCATTGAAAACGTAATCTTCTATTTGGCTTCTCCTAAACAACATAGGGGAAGCATACTAGTAGTTTGGTAAGTGCATTAAGACGGGGGATTGAAAAGATGATTTTTTTTTATTTTTTTTTTGGCCCCTATCAAGGCATTTGGTGTGTGCCATCTTTGGCGTGACATACGCCAATTGATTATCATTGAAAGTTGTTTAACTCTCTCTCTCTCTCTCTCATTTTGATCAAATTCTTCAAACTCAAGTCAAAGGCCATCTTTTAGCAAGAATATATACATCAAATATAATATTTAAGTATAAGTCAGATTTCAATGTGTATTTTTCCTTTCTTATCCTTTAAGTTATATTTCATGTATATATTGTCAGGATGTTTGAGTGTTGTTTCAAATCTCTAGGAGTTATAATTTAGATTCTAGGTTTTTGAATCTATCATGTAAATTTTTAGACCTAGTCAAATTTCAATAATCAACATGCTCATATCAGTACTCTCTCTCTCTCTCTCTCTCTCTCTCTCTCTCTCTCTCTCTCTCTCTCTCTTTTTTTTTCTCTC
>MU228166.1:56464-66862 GCA_018584345.1 Thuja plicata | reverse complement strand
AAAGAAAAAAAATAGTAAAACATATTAAATAAATTTGAAAAACATATGGTGCACTAGAAGAGAGATTCCTCTTAAAGAATATATATTTCTTTTTTTGATTGGGATATATTTGTTATGAAAAATATGGAGGGAGATGAAAACTGTCGATTTTAGGTGAGTTGGAATTTGAATTGTTATAAAAGAGAAAATATAGGTCACAAACCAATTTTTATTTCTTTATGCACTAGCTATATATGTCATCTATAACATATTTTGAAAGTAGGGGAAAAAAAATTTATTTACATATAATGTTTTGGTGGGAACTAGACCCCTAATTTTCAGCATGTTTTTGCAACTGAAAAATCATCTTTAAACATTAAAAAAAAAAAATCAAAACTTATTCAAAAAAAATATTAAAAATATTAATAATAAAATTCATCCATTTTAAAATATTTTATTAGTTTACATCATCTTCAAATTCCAAACATAAATGTCACTTTTATACTATTGAAGCTGAACAAATTTGATTTTGTCGTCCTTTTCCTTTGTAAAAGGGTGACAGATTATTGTGCTTTTACCCAACTTGTTCATCAACATCAACATCAACATGTTGTTAATCCTTGCAAGATATATGTGGATTGAGGGTATATGTAATGACTTGAAAGATTGTGATATATTATTGGTTTGAGAGATATGTGATATCTAAAGGATTGTAGGATGAAGGTGAATTACAAAATATACATGGACTAAGGAATCTGAGTTAATGTAGAGGATCATGGCTTGTATGTGGATTATAAAATATGGGTATAGTGTGATTGTGACTTATGAGGTGTGGTGAGGACATTTTTAGATGATCGTCATTGAGAAGATGTGAAGGGATTGTAAGAGGTAATGGATGCAGAAGGAGGGGGGATAAAATATTGAAGGAAGAAGGAGTGGATGTCTTAATGTGTCAGATGATATAAACCACATTTTGGGGCATCAAAGGTTGCATGTTGTGTGGAATTGTGACTTGGAGTTGTAAAGTAGGGAAGACTACAGGGTTAGGATTATGGATGGATTGAAGGGTAAAGTGGAGATTGGAACATAAGACAATGGTAGTTGCATCATTGTATCATTTCCCATCTCAAAAAGGTTACCCTAGGGGTTTTCAAATAGTGTCTCAGGGTTCTCCAGTCTTGGTTTTTCTTGCAATCAAAATGTATCAAAATTAGGAGAGAAATCAACACCATACATACATAATTTAACTATTATAATGTATTTCTTAACCTCTCTGAGGCAATCAACCATTTCTAATTTTTGTGAATTATTCAGAAAGTGTTGAAGTCTTGGCGAATATTTAGGCTGATTTACCATCTATACCTACTAGATAGATTTGGTGTATACGGAAGATCCAAAGGTTCACTTTGTATAGACTTAAAAGAGATGTCACATCTCTAGAATCCCATAGTCCAATGGTCTAATTGCTCATTTATTTTGGGTCATGAGCACGTGAGAGGCATGTGGATAGTAAGGTGAATACAGTTGGTTAGATGTTAACTCCATGTGATAGTGCAACCCTAGAGTTCAAGTATGTAGCCAAGTTAATGATAGTGTGGTTGTTGGATAGAGAGTTGACTATGTCCTCTTGACTATGGTTGAGATCCTACAGTAGGTTTTCAAATGTAATAGAGCCTTAATTACATCACCAACAACTATAAGATCTTATAGATTGCATGTATATTATAGATATATAGATTAAATTTTAAAGTTAAATATTTGTAATAATATTATTTTTTCTTTATTTATACTCTTTTTAGTTATTTATAATAGAAAATATGATAATTTATTCATATTTATGAATGTTAAATATTTTGAAATTTAATATCTCTCAACATATTTTACATAAATATTTTTTAAATATATATTTGTTCACAAGTAAAATAGACATTTCAGAATATATCAGGGCTTTATTGTTAAGATGATCTTTATTGTAAACAACACTTAATTCAAAATTCTTATCTTTAATGCAAATCAATCAATCAACTTGACCAACAAATGTTATTTGGCTTTGATACGATAAATAATCTATGATGAAAAACCACTATGTGAAATATGCAAAGGAAAGGAAAGGTCCTTTTATAGTCCACAATACCAGACATATGTTTTTGGGTCTACATATGGTGACAACAATATGGGACTACCTCATACTCCTTGCCGGAGACTGCCCCTCTAGGATTTGAACTTGTGACCTTTCTTTCAAGAGTACAAGTTCTCCACCACTAATCCTTATCATGATGATGATGACAAGGATGACGACGGCAGCAGCGGAATGGATACAAAACTGTTAAAAACTGTAGTTTGCATGGAGGCTTCGTTGCTGAGTACAAATGAAGTTTTTCACGTAAGGTGCTGAGTGCAACGTATTTCCTGCATGCAAATTGTAACGTCTCAAAACTGTAATGATAGCAGTGAGAGCGGCTGTAAAGCACACAAGGTTGGAGTGAATGAAGTTTTGATCAATTATCATGCACTTGATATATTTGGAAAATAATGTTTTGAACAGTTATGCAACTAGTTAAAGAATAACTTGGTAACTTACTTTTAGCAAGGGAGCCACCAGTGTAGGTAGCTTTACAACTATATTGTAGCATTTGTGGCTCTAAACTGATCAACTGGTCCCCATAGAGTTGTCAGGAATGTGGATTGCTTACCCAAATCGGTACTCTCACTTGTCCTCATTCTTATCCCCTTACAATTTCTGCTGACTTCCCACCTACATTTACATATAATTGTCTCCTAATTTTATTGGAGCCCAGTCCCCACATGAGTACTGATGCCCATGCTTACTTTTCATAAATCCTAACATCTTTGTACCACTATTTTGGCATTACAAGTGTTGCAGACTTAGTACAAATTGAGTGGAAGATGAAAGAAAGGTCAGGATAGTCTGGGAAAATGAATTAATCATGGAGAGACAAACTCATACTTGGATATTCTGCAAAAGTACCATTGCTGATGTCCACGAGAGAAATGGGAGGGGTGTTAAATTTATGCTAATTCTTTAAATTAGAAAAGGCCTGCCAAATTCTGTGGGCAGCAGCAGAAATCACAGTCCATTTCATAGTTTTACTTGACATAAAACTTTATAGTTGACTGATAAACCGGTCCCAAGGAGGGTAGGTACACCAATGGCATGCTCTTATTGCAAAATTTTACTCATGTATTATCACATTGTCAGTTAATCATTCTTCTTTATTCTTAGGTTATATGAGTGGAACCCATCAATAAGGAATATGCACCCATGCTTCCCTTGTGCATTTTACTCATTTAACACACTTGGAGAGTCAGTTCTGATGTGTTTAGGGTTCTCACTTCTCACAGCTAATTAAGGAAATGAGTTTGACATACAAAAATCCATATTATTATGATCATATACATAAATTTGATACACCCTAAGTGAGATAAGGGACTCCTGGCAATTATGGGCTCACTGTTCACAAATGGTGCTCATGCTCTTAAAGTTAATTAATATGAAGAGTAGTTGTTAAGTTTGGCTAGTAGATTGGTTTACACTGGGCAACTTGAATTTTTAGTAGGATGTCATCCCTTCAAAACATAACATTCCATCTGGCTTCTTCCAAACAACATATTATCAAATCTCCTCTGCAAATAATATAAAGTATATGAATGAAGTGGAGGAGATGAAGATGACAAGAATATGCGACTGCACCATTACAATTAAGTGATTCATATGATCACGGATATGTTTTCACTATCAATACAAGGTACGGTTAAGTGTCAACAGTTCAATGATACTCCAAAGGTGTTCTAGTATTACAAATTTAATTAAACGCCAACAGTTCAAACTCTCAAAATTACCGAGTATCACAAGAAGGGTACTAATATCTGCTATAGTTAATTTCATATATCGAAGTTTTTTTTGGGTTGTTTCCGTATGTAACTTAACTGCTTATAGCTGTTGTTCTGGTTTCTGAGTAGTAACAACACATATTATTTTGTGTGAAAGGGTCCAAAGGTGGTCATTTCAAAGTATCACCCAATACCTACTCAAAGATATCCCAAAAATAGTGCACTACAACCACCTCTAAAATTGCCAATACTTATACATAAATGTTGGGTACCAATAAAGCTGCAAACCTCGTCTAATTAAGATTATGCAAACTTCTAAAATGTTCTTGTGCATTATGGGTACCAATAAAGTTGCAAACCTTCTCCAATTAAAGTTCAAAAATTTTAACTACTTGGGGGTACAAGTGGATTGCTAATGGTATATGTAAAATTTAATAATGAACTTTTAGTTACATTTTTTAAGTTTCTTTAAAGTTAGTAATTGGGGGGTTGGGTGGGAAAGGAGTGAATGGTAATTGGAACATGGGTTGTAACTAGTGCTCTTCCCATGATCCCCATCAAATTAGTATCTCGATTGATAGGTTGATAATTGTTCTATCTATGAAGTTTTATCTAACAAAGTGGGCAAATTAACTACATTTGAAACAACAAATCCATTTGTTAGGAGAGTCGTTGAATGCATTTAGGCCTCAAATAAATGTGGTTAGGTGTACCGCTACTGGATTCCCCATTTACCTACAATGCTTTAAGAATTTTTTATCTATCAATAGCTCACATCATTTTCTATTTTTCTTTAGAGCTATGAAGAGAGTAAATAATGGAGAATAGTTTTAGGGGGAATGTTTGGTTCAAATCTGGAAAAGTAAAAAATAAAGCTTCTTGTGAAATCTGATTTCAAATGAGTTTTCTTAATTTTACAAAACTTGTCCACGTCTCTAATTTCATTCTTATTGATCATTTTATTCTAATTTTGAAATGATTACTTCATATGCTTCACTTAAGATGTCATGATGTCAACCTTAATTGTTGTAATGTCGTAAATTTGCACCCCAATGTAATTTACCATTACGCAATGTCCCTACCTTAGCCTAAATATAAATTTCCAAGTCAATCCCCGCATCACCCTCGCTTAGCCTTGTCATCATCCATCAAGAATATCAGCCAAGTGGGCTAGACAACCAAGGATGCATGTACGTCGTGGAGACGTCTGCACATCGTGCAATCATCCAATGAATCTACAATCATGCAGAGTGTCATTGAAGTGTTACAAACTACCACCCTTGCAATGTAACACCTTATTCCGCTTCCCATCGATGCTCGGATTTGACCTAGAAAGTTTAAACTCTATATTTGGGTCTCATTTGATCTTCTTCTTCACGCTTCTTCACTCACTTTTTCTCTCCTTTTTTTCTATCACACTTGGGCTCCATTTTCACAGTTCTTCTTGGTCACATTCTTGAGCTCTTTGGTTGTATTAGGACAAATTGCTCATGGTCTTTCAATCATCCTTGCCTTCACTCCATCAATCTTTGGCCTTGTAGTGGTGGAGGGAAGTGATAACATATCATAGTTCTTTAGCTTGTTCTTCTATTATCGTTTTTATCATTTTATCTTTATTGTTATCTATCACCATTTATCGTATCTAAATTAGTTGTTGTGGAGGTGAAAACACCAAAATAGGGATACGATTGAGGCAGGTCTCCAAACAACTATCCAACATTTTTGTTTGTCTTTGTGTATGTAGGTTCACTAGAGGAAGAAGCGAGATAATTTATCGATCTTATTGATCTTCTTTGTTTGTGAGTCTCTTTCATCTCATGTCTTTTCGTTCCATCTTTATTTTTGTAGTTTATTTCCTTGTTTTTTAGTTTAGTCTTAATTCCATATTTTAGTTAGTGCTTTTATATCTATTTCCTCGGGGGTTTGTGCCTTAAAAAGATCTATACTTTGTTCATACAGGACAAACGCACACCGCACTACCATCTTGCATTTGCACTATCGTCTGGGACCCGTGTTGGTGTCTAGGGCTGTGACCTTGTATTTTTTGATGTTCAGTCTCTTTGTTTTACAATTTGTTATTTTCCATAGTCAAAATTGCATTATCTTTTAGTATCTTATAATTATTTAAGTTTTCTACATTTCGTGTCTTATCTTGTTTTAAACATTTTATCATAGTATTTTTGTTGATCCCCTAGCTCAGTACAATGCTATTTGAGTGAAGTGGCACAAGGGACAATTCATCCTTTGAGACTTTAACTGGTCTGGAGGTCAATGAAATAAATTCATTCTCTATATTGCAGTAAACCTGACATGAACTAGGGACCTATATATCGAACCTTTCTCATTCCGAGTGACAATCTCTTTGTAGCTTGATGGCGATGATCACTCCTATCTCATCACCTACCCAAATATTTCTTTATACGAGCATCACTTTTACCCCTTTGGATGATACATAAAGCAAAGATCTCTCTCTCCTTTATATCACGGCATTGATCAATTGTGTCTCTTTTAGGGGTGTCATAGTTGACCCTACGTGTTGGGTATACCTTATAATCGAGGAGGTTCTCTTCATCATCAATTGTCTAAATTATGAAAGATATGATGAGTGTTCTAATACCATCCAAACACATGACAATTTCTCCCTTCCTCCTTGGGTCCACCACCTTGACAGTCCAATTAGGACCCAAGGTGTTTTTTTCAATGTTTTTTAGGGTCAAGTTGGGTATCCCCTAGCTAACTTATCCATGGGATTCGTCTCTTTTGTGGTGCACAATGATTTGAAGCTTTCTCATGGGAGAACTATTCACATGATCTAGCACATTGGCTATCATCCTTTTGTGTCCCATGGGGGCATTCTCCTTGATCATTTCTAGCCTACTCCAAAAGGGCCCCTACATCATCGACAAGATTCTTCCTTTCTAACTTATAAGAAAAATAAGGGCAGGGAATGGAATCTTAAGTTTGTAACGTTAATTCCTACTCCTATCCAACCCTCACATGAGTCTCATCATCCTTCATCTTTTTTCCCTTCTTTGTCTAGGGCTCAAGGCACACATGTACCTCATGGAAAGCCTCCTCATCTGGCTCAGGACTTACAACCTTTGACAATGTCTTCTATTCCCACATCTACATCTAGTGCAAATAAAGGAAAGGTGTGCATATTGCCTAAACCCAAGGTGCACTCACCTTTCCCTCTCCCCATCATTATAAACATACCTCACCCTACCATCTATATGGTAAGGGTAAAAATATTCTAAGGCTATACACTCTCCCTTAACACCTACTCGTTAGCCTCCAAGGGCATCCTCTTTCCTCTTTCCACCCGTAACAAAAAAAGTGGAAGGGCACTTATGACTAAGTTGATGATTTCTATGATGGTGGCACTTCCTACTCCATCAATGGAGCCTTCTTCTTTGTTATAAACAATATCAATGACTAATTCTATGGAGTAGGATATCACTGGGCTGACAAGTTTCTTAGCCTAATCTTAATATGTGTCAAAACCAACTCATGTGTAAGCATAAGCGTTGTCAGTGAGAGAGGGATTTAGCATGCGATGCAGCCACAAGGGATGAGAACACATATTTAGAGCTTGTATCTTCTACTTTTTATTTTTCTCCTAGGCTTACTCCTACTTCTACTCTAGCTCCCCCAACCTTTCACCTTGCAATCTTTTCTATTTTGCTTCCCCCTGCACTAAGTGTGAGCATTGGGCCTTGTGCTAAGTGGGTCCAAGTCTTCATCTCTTCATCATAGGAGTCAGACTCATCACTTTCCTACCATATATCCCTCCATTCTCCACACTCATGAACATGTTGCACACCTAAGTGGTATCTAGGCACAGTTATGTCGACATAACTTGTGCCAACTAGATATCTCTTGTCTCCCATCCTAGCTTCCTCGGGGTGCTTAAGGCTAACTTAACGGATTAGAGAGTTTCACCTCCATCCTTCAAGAGGAATTTTGAGCAGGGCTCAATTGGATTTCCATTACCACAAGTCTGCTCTAGTGGATCCTCTTTTCATTTGAGTTATTGCAGTGGAGCAAGCAGTAGTTTCTCCCGAGTTCATCTCTACCCCTTTCATGCAGGTTGGCAAGGTGTCTTATAAATCTACACCTCATCATGGGTCACTTGAAAGCTATAAGGATTTTATGCTTGACTCACTTTAGGATATTTTGGTATTAGCAATGACCTTTACGAGATCTCTTTCATTCACCTCACTCGAGCTTTTGGATGAGAATGTCGAGGCAAACTTATCCTTAGCTTTGGCTATTGGTGGGGGGATTCCATAGTATTTGTACAATTATTAACTTGATTTATCTCCCCATATGATCAAGATTGGGAGGAAGATGATTTTCTGGTGGATAACCCATGAAGGTATCTCATCTTCTTCTACATCTTTAGATTATCAAACGTCTGTATATGCTCCCCAGAACTTGTATTTTAATTTTGTTCCATTCTAGAGGACCCTTGTACTCTATTGGTACTTAGAAATAAAGGATTATTTGTCTTACACCTTTTATTTGTTGTCTTATTCTTATATATGTCATGTCTTCATTTTTGACATTTGGGGATGATGTTAAGTGTTGGGAGCATTTAGGATTCCCTTTTGTGTTGACCCAAATTTTTATTTTTCTATCTTCATGTGTTATTCTTCAAATCCAAGCCATGTTGGCTATGATGAAATACCCATGAGAGGATTTATATATCACTCTTCTAGATTTTGATGCCAATACATTGAATACCCTTGTCCCAATTTGGATGTCATGGAGATCATGTGTTACCTGTTGTGGGCTGACATTTCACGGAAACATCTTATATATTGGCATGCCACAATGTCTGCATCTCTCCTTATATGTCTCCTGCTCCCCTCTGAGCAGCATGGTCCATTCTAAGGAAGCGGGGGGTTGTCATATTTTATTGTCTGGTTTACTTATTATCATGTTGTCTCTATATCACAAATTTTTCTTTGAATTTTTTTTTATCAACATGTCTCTCTTTATGGGGGGCAATCTACTATCTCCATTTCCTTTAAGGGGGCCAATCTACTATCTTATCTAATATCGCCCTATTGTATACCTATATAGTTTTTTCTATGTGTACTAACACAATCTAAGCTGTCTTATCATGTGACTATCTAGATTTTTCTACTCACATCAATGCACCATCTAAGCCACCCTATCATGTGACTCTCTATCTTTTCCTACTCACATCGGTAAACTGTCTAATGCCCTATCATGCAACTATCTATCTTTCTACTCGTATTGGCACACTATCAAAATGAACCTATTATATGGCTATCTAGAAAAACACAACTTGTTACCATACTGACTTGCCATTAGTGGTCTTTATGCACACATTGTTTTCATCATCTAGCATGTTGTCTTTAGCTTGTGTGCTAGATGCAGATCAAGATAAATTTATGGGTTTCTCACTAGGGGCAACTCTATATGGATGAAAACCCTATAGGTAAGTTAAAAAAGTTCTCTATAGTTTAGCTTGCATTCTGTATTGTGATAGGGTATGTGCAGGATCATGGTATACCAAGCTATGGCCTTAAGTGGCAATGAAAAATAAAAAAATCAGGGTTAGTCAACTTGACGTAAAAAGTTTGACATCTTATCAACCTTATGTGAAAAAGTTGTAAGAATAGAATCTGTACGAAATTGAATATAGTTTCTAAAATAGTAGCCCTTTTCTGAAAAAAAGTTAATCTAATTGTTGAAAATTTTAGATTTCAATGCAGCAGTATGAAAATTTTAGGAAAAAGATAAAAAGTACATGTATGTCTGACCACCTTAATCACAAGCAAATGATGATATATTTTTAACAGATTCTATATATAAGTAGTAGGCTCATGCCCAGATGTGACGCATATTTTTGTGTAATTTTTTATCAAATAATTAATTAATTATGAATTTTCTACTACGACTTTTTTAGAATAATAAAACTCCCGTGTCTGACCACCTTAACTAATTCTAAACTTTACAAAATTGTTTTTTTTTAAAATTTTTTTCTTATAGTAGGCGAAGCATAGAATGTGACGCATGTTTCGGATTTCAAAAAGGTTAAACCATTTGAAAGTTATAGTTGTTTTTGAATCAGTCTATCAATCGGGACTTTAGAGGTAACTCAAATAGAAAATAAGTAATAAATACTTATTGAAATCAAAATTTGACAACAATTATATTGATGGAAACCTGATAATCTATTTAAGAAACCCTTTTCGTTTCATCAATTTTGGGGGAGAAAAAGGTCATCAGCTACATTGCCTAAGTCTGGAGATCATAGGAAGTATGATAAACACATTTTTTGGGTTGACCATCCACGTTTTGCATTGCAAAGCCAAAACCCGAGGCAAATACCAAGGCTAATCAGATATGAGATATTATCGGATATGAGATAATATCGGATATCCAATATTATCGGATATCCGATGTCTCTCGCCAAAATTTCGCTTTCCATTTCAAATTTCAACATTTTCAATATTGATTTTAGTTTTTTAGTTTTTTTATAGATTTCATATTTTATAATATTAATATTATACAAATACTAAATGGTAATAG
>MU228165.1:798809-822680 GCA_018584345.1 Thuja plicata | reverse complement strand
AACGAAGAAGATTGAAACGTGTTTTTAACACAATTGTCGAGGAAGGTTTAAGTGGCAAAACCAATGATGGAGATGAAGAAGAAAAAACTGAAGGATGGAAATTAAATGAGTTATGATGTCTATATAAGAGACAAAATATTCATTATGAATCACATGATGCTATGATGCACACACATGCAAATTTCATGCATGACTGATCAAACTGGTTAAAGACAGAACCGAGCATTTTCTGCAGACATTACCGAGCGACAGAGGAAAGAGAATTAACTGAGAAGAACAGAGTATGAAGAATCAAATGAAGTGAAGTGAACAAATTGATCAGAGGTATTATGTACTTAGCATAGATCTAAAAATAATTTGAATCAGATCATTATTGTATCACTTTAACCATTGTTACAGATAAATCTCTTAATTGAGTAGGACGTGAAAGTCTTTATTATGACATTCTAATGAATGTTGAGTATTTTCTTGTTGACCCCATAGTGAATGATTGGTCAAGAGAGAACTGTTAGTTTTAAATCCTCTAACTATATCACATAAATAGTGTGCATTTTAACCTTTAAGAGGGTTGGCTCTTAACCGAGCTCACTTCAGAAGAGTGAAATATTTTGGGTTACCGATCCCAGGTGGTTTTTCCCTTAACGGGGTTTCCACATTAAAAATCTATATGTCAATGTGTATGATTGTTGTGGATTTTTATTTTGCTTTACTCATTACTTTATCTACTTTGGTCAGTAATCACAATATTAATTTACTGCTACTCGGTATATGACTAAAAGTTTGAGATCACAATATACATTTCACCAAGTTGATTTATATGTTTAAAATTATTTTTATATACATATGGGATAATTTGGGACTGTAGGGTAATTGGGAGCTAACTGATTCACCCCCCTCTCAGTTATTCTAACAATTGGTATCAGAGTGAGTGTGATCAGAAGGAAAGTTTTAAAGGACTTAAGCTAAAGATCACAAGATGTATAAGAGAGATGTAACAAAGTTGAACAAGGAGAACTTCTCAACATGGAAGAGCAGAATGAGACTATACCTAACAGGTATTGGAGATGACATAACGCTATACCTAGACAATGAATTCATCCTACCTACTGGACCTTTGACTGTTAATCATATGAAAGAAAAACATGAACACAACACTATGATGGTAGAAATTGCTTCTTCACTCATTGATGCTAAATTTGAAGATATCAAGACATGTACATCAACCAGACAAATGTGGGACAAGCTTACACTAGTTTATGGAGGAGATGCAAATGTACTAAGAGCTAAAGTTGAAAGCCTCTGAGGAAAATTTGATGACATGAGAATGAAAGAAGGAGAGAACATAACACAGTACAATACTCAACTCAAGGAAGTTGTAAATACTATTTGAGGAGCAAGTGGAACTATTGATGAAGACTTTATTGTGAGTAAGATTCTTAGAACTTTACTGCCTATTTATTCTATAAGAGTCTCTGCAATACATGAAATGAGAGCAGCACCTAGAAATAATATTATTATTGATAACCTTGTTGGTAGATTGATTTATTTTGAGCTGAACAATTTTGACAACAGTGTTGTACCTACTATAGAATCTGCATTTATGTCCTCTCTAAAAATTAGCAAAAATGTGATAAGAAATAATAGTGACAGTGACAGTGATGATAAAGAAATTGATGAACTTGAAGCACTAATGGTTAGAAGACTGCACAAAGACAAAGGAAGGTATAAAGGTAAACTACCTTTGATATGCTTTAATTGTAAAGAAATTGGACACTTTGTTGCCCGATGCCCTAACAAAAGGAATGATGAAAGAAATGAAAGATCTAATGATAGAAAAGATGATCAAGAATACAAAAGCAACTGACAGTATGACAGAAGGAATAATCAAGATTACAAAGACAAAGGCAAGAAGGCTTGTTACATTTCTGAAGATAAAGATAATGACACTGATTCTGACACTGATAAAGATATTGAGATAGTATATGTAGATTTGAAAGAAGATTCATAAGAAGATGAAAGGTATGTTGAAACAACACTTATTTCGAAAGTTAGAAAGCATGACATTTGGGTTATTGATAGTGGTTGCACACATCACATGACTAGAGATAAAGAAAAATTTGAATTTCTTGAGCATTATAATGGTGGATCTGTTAGAATGGGAAATGATACACCTTGTCAAGTGAAAGGAAAAGGTACTATATTTCTGAACAATCAAATCAAATGTGAGAATGCATATTGGGTGAAAGGACTTAATTATAATCGGTTGAGTGTTTCAGAGTTGAATAACGCATGTCACCGAGTTTCATTTGAGAATAGAAAAGCTAGAATTTATGATGGAACGGGAAAGTTGATCGGCACTGGTGAACAATATAAAGGTAATCTATTCTATCTTGACACTGCTGAAACTACTTGTTTCATGGCTAAAAATAATGATGTATGCTTGTGGCATAAGAGGCTTTGTCATGTAAATTTTGACAACATGATTAAGATTAGTAAGAAAAGAAAAGTTAGATGATTACCGAGCTTATCTAAACTTGACTATGTAATGTGCAAGAATTGTCAAATGGGAAAAATGTCAAAATCTAGTTTTAAGAGCAAGAATTTTTTATCTAATGATGTTTTGGAGATAGTTCATACAGACCTATGTGGACCAATGAGAACACAGAGTTATTATGGGGACAAATACTTTATTTTATTTGTTGATGACTACTCTAGAATGATGACTGTCATGTGTAACCACCCTAATTTGTTCTGCTCTGACTATAGACCCTATTTTCCCTAAATGTGATTATACCCCCTATTGTATCAAGACAACTCTTCAATCGGTTGGCATAATTCATTCAAATCATATTTAATTTCCTAAGTGATTTAATCACTAAATTTTATTAAGCACCTTAGCCAATCAAATCAAATCAATTCAAATCAAAACATGGCTAAGGTAATTAATTTAAAAGGAATCAAATGAAATCCCTATTATACCTCATCACTTGTAAAAGCCTATCCCCTAGCCTAAATTAATCTAATTAATTGGCTATAGTCCTAATTAACTATCAAAAGTTATCAAAAGCTTAAATAATTAATTTTCCTATTTTTGAATGAATATATTAAATATAATTCATTTCATTAATATTCCCTCTAACCTAACCTACCTCAAACACCTTAACCTTGGGTTCAAACTAATCCCAACCCCTTCACCCATGCTAAGCCAGCTTCCAATCTTAATTTCATCCTAACCCACTTCCTAATGATGTCACATTCCTAATTTTGTGATTAAAAATTCAACCCACTCCCAAAAGTCAAAGTTCTCAAGCTGGACCTTAAACCCTCACCCCTGATTCTTAAACCCTCTCCCATGCCTCATAAATGCTTTCATAAATGAAGCATTTATGCCTCTTACACATTCCCTTCCACATTAATGAGTCTTACATCCTCATTAATGGCTTTCACTTCTCAAGCCTTCCCCCATTCCTCCATTTCTTCTATAAATTGGATGAATTTTGAGCACAAATGAGCCTTAATTTTTAGAGTTTAAAGCATTTTTATGCTGCCCATATTTGGAGAGTTGAAAGAGCAAACTTATGGTGCTCATATTTTAGGGACTTATATATTGCATTTTAGCTTATTTTTTATTTGCATTATTACAATCTTTCATTTTAGAGTTAAAATAAACTTTTCTTGAGCATACTAGATTAGTTTTTGTTCAAATGTTTCATTCTAGGTTGTATGTCACTGATTTGTGCATAATCTGAGGGCATGATTATTGCATTCTTCAAACTCCTATATAGGAAGCAGTAGATCGGTTTTAGTGATTTATGTGAAACCTTTCATTTTTATGATTTTTCACTAATATAATGATCTATTGAAGTGTTGTTTCCTTCTTAGCGGGTGCATAAAATCACACACATTTTTGGCACCCACCGTGGGGCTATTTTTCAAGTTTTGCCTCATTTTGCATCCATTGTTCACTAATCTATCTTCACATGTTTCAGGTACAAAGTTGTTTTTTGTGGTAAAGGTTCGCATCCAGAATACCCCCTCGCATCGCAAAATCTAGGCTCGCACCCCGAAAATCCCGAGTCATTTCTGGTAAAGACTCGCATCTAGTTTTCATTCCATCACTTCTTGAGTACTTCATCGCATCTGGTAGATAAGGTCATTTCCTGGATTTCTAGGCTCCTATCTGGTTTAAAATTTTGAAAATCTGGTTGCCTAACCACTAATGCTTTGATCTGTTGTGCCTTTGCTCTTTAAACAACCTAACTCTTGCTTGCAGGTTGCTGATAAGAAGGTGGGAAGACTTTGCTAACTTGTTGTTTGCATGTGTTTTGAATAGATTAAATTGTTTCCCTTATTCACAGTTTTAAACACTTAACACATTTTCTAATCATTTGTTAAATAAACCAGATTACTATGCTCTTTTCCTTTAAGGAAAATCAGAAATTCAAAAGTTAGTTTAATACTTGTGAAGGAATTTGGAGATAAATGGACAAAGCAAAAAAAGTCACCATTTAATTCATTTTGGGATATTGTAATTGAACAAAACAAATCACTAAGCTTGTGGGACTAATTGAACAAGCTTCAATGTTTTAAATTTCCCTTGGATCAGAAATTGAACAAAGCAAATCACTAATTTTGTGGGATAATTGAACAAAGCTACATCATATAATTCCCCTTGGATCTGAAATTGGACAACACAAATATTTTAGCATTGTGGTTAATTGAACAAACAAACTTCATTGTCTAAATTTTGGATAGTAATTGAACAAACAAATCGCCTAACTTTGGGAAAACTGAACAAAACAAACTTTGCTTTCAAGTATTGATGCTTTCATTAACTTAGGATCTTTGCTTGAAGTGTTTTGGGAGAAAATGGCATGGACTAGGAGAGTATGCTCTTCTTCTTTTGAAGAATCATAAATCTAGAAATCCTACACTCGCCAATCCTTTGTATGCTTATTAAACTTTAGAGGGCCTGCCGGTTGAGGAAACAATCTCCCAGGAACGACCCAGGTGAGGATAGGTTTTATGCCAACCCTTCCAACTCACTATAAATAATTGCTTCTTCATAGGCCAAAGCCTCGGAAGATGGAATTGGTTTTGTTCTTGGAATTTTGACATCATTCCTTTAACATGCTTGGGTATGTGTAGAGCAGAGCCGCTTGAATCTTGCTTGCGAGACTACACCTATTTGAGTACTCATAGGGCTATACACCTCAATTTTTCTTCTGCAATTCTATGGGAGGCATTTTAGAATAGATTGCCCCATCATAAACAACAAACTTTGTAGTCAAACTACCTGATTCATCCCCGAAAGGGTGATAATCCTCGTGCAAGGCAAAAAGTAATTGCCCCAAGACACTCATCATATTGTGCCCTCACTTGTGTTTGGAGTCGGCTAATATGGCATCATGACTGGAGTCATTACGTGCTTGGTGATGGCCATATTTTGATTAGCATTTGAGTGTACCTAAGTCAATGAGCAAGGATTTTCATCCTCTACCTAGAAAATAGGGCATAAGGATGTGTCTGTTCACCCCTAAAAATGTAAATCTGCTTGATGTGTCTGAAAGTTTAATTAACAAGATAAATCATTCAAACAAGCGATAAGATTCAATCCCTTGGTTGTATTTTTCACTCACTGGAAAGAATAAAAAACAACCTATTATCAGATAAATTTGCACAAACTTCAAGACAAATCAGACACCAAATTTCCAGAACTGCAAACAGTCATTTTTAGTCTGTCCTGGCTCATATTAGGTTGTGCAAGATCGCATCTGGTATCCAGCATCACATATGGTCAACATTTTATCATATCTAGGAAGAGAGGTCGCATTTAGTTCATCAGAAGCTCGCATCCTATATTTTCTGGCTTGCATGCAGAGGCTCGCATCTAGGACAGTGGGCACGTGCAAATTGATTTCTCATAAAAAATCAGTGAATCTACATACCCTTTTGGCTCATTAGTCTATTCCTATTTCCTTTTATGGTCTCACTGTTGCTGTGCCAAAAACTTTTTTTTAGGTTCACCTTGCATGTCCTGTCGGTCTCTCATAATTTGTCTCAATACGTGTGGTCTATCCACTTTTCAAAACAACTTGATTCCCAGCTCACTATCAGGGCATTCTAACCCTTTGACGTTGGAATCATTTACATCCACCAAAACACAAACACCACTTTTACCTAGGCATACTCACTTGAATGATTTGAGACTCTACTTGACACTATCGGGAAACTTTAACAAAGTTGAGATACAAATACATGGTTAACACAAGATGCAACAAGTACACTTCTAAAGAATTGGAAGTACCTCCAATATCACTACACTTTCAACAAGGAGAAACATCTCGCAGTTCCCTGTTTGATTTAGACTCCCAGAAATGGAAAGACCCACTCACGAATGGAGTGAGGCTTTTGAGGAATACGACAATGACAAAAACTGAAAATGCGAAGAGAGCGATGGTGAAGAAGAATAAAACATTGACCGTCCTTTGCTTGGTTCAGAGAGTGAGGAAGACATCACTGAAGAAGAATACAAAAAACTCAAACAAAGTAAGAAATTCCAAAAAGCATTGGAAAATATAATTGGCGAAGATAAAGAGAAATAATTTCTCCATCTAGCATCCACTAGCGTAAAATTACCTAAAGATTATGATGTTGAACAAATAAAGGAAAAAGAGGTATCAACTCCTATCTCTATTCTCACCAAACAACTAACCTTGATACAAACTGAGCTTGCAAATCTCAAACAAGAGAAGGCTAAACCCAAGACAAAATACTCTTTGGACTATATTTGTCCATTTCCTTTTGATAAGAGTATTAATATGGTTCCATTTCCTCCCAACATGGCAAGACCAAAATATGAAAAATATACGGGAGAGACTGACCCACATGACCATGTGAGAGAGTTTTGTGCTCTGAGCATAGAGTACATGCATGAACCTTCATACCTAATGAGGTTATTTTTGGGAAGCCTAGGTGGAAATGCTATGGAGTGGTTCTTGAAACTCACACCTAAGGTAAAAAAATATGAGGAGTTAATTCAATGATTTATCCAACATTACTCCTGCAATATACAACATGATGTAACCATGATGGATCTGTGTAACACAAAACAAAGAACCGGCAAATCCTTTACACACTTTCTACAATGGTGGAGGAAAATCTTTGCAAGATATTCAAGAGCTATTCACAAATCTAAAAAATGGAAATATTTGTTAATAACTTGATACCAGAATTGAAATATGAATTGCAAATGCAACATTCCCCTAGCTTTGACAAGATGATCAAGAATGCCATCCATATTGAAGAGGTCATGGTTAAAAAGGGAAAAATCACTCTCCAAAGTGAAAACAAATCTACCAACTCCAACAACAATCCTAAATGGTGGAAACAAAACAAAAATGTTGTTAACGATGGAGTGGTAGATGTGTCCAATGCTAATCCTAAACCAGTAGTGTTCAATCTGACAAATAGCATGCAAGCAAGTAAAGATGCCAAGGTAACAACCTCCATACTTAAAGCAATAAATGAGAGAAACAAAGGTCGACCATGGACTTCCAAACCTGAAAGAAAATTCACTCCTTTGGGAGAGCCTCTTGAGACCATTTGAAAAACACTCTTGGACAACAAAGTTATCACGATCCCAGATTCAAAACCATGGGAACCAGAAGTCAAACAAGGTGGTGGGATGACAATTCTTATTGTGTCTTCCACAAAAACAAAGGACACAAGACTAATAACTGTCTTAAACTCAACCATGTTATCCAAGACCTTATTGAGGAAGGCAAGGTCAAATTAGAAGGGCACACCACTAATGAAGACCATACAACATTTAACAAGCCATTCCCTAATTATGAGAAAGGGGAAGCATCTAAAGGAAAAGGAAATGAAGTGAACTATGCCTACTCTAAAAATGATAATTTGATCAACATGCTAGACATTAAAACTGAATCAATTAATGTGGTCACTATCAAAGGTGTTTAAGACACATCTTCCCAATTAAATGCAGTAACCTGAAGTCAAGCACAAGTCACGATCAAAGGACCTAATTCCTCATCAAAATCGGCAATGACTTCCAAGGTACCCATTGTCACTATTCCCAAGCTAGCAACAACAAGACAAATAATTACTATTCCTATAGTGAAGCATAACTTGGCGGATCAATTTCAATGAACCTCTGCTCAAATTTCTATTTTTGAGTTACTTAAAATCTCCCCAGTGCATAGGGAAATGATTGAACAAGCCCTCCATGCAGTGAATGTGCCAAAGGACCATGATGTTGACAAATTCCAAGCAATGGTTAATCACATCTCAGTGCCGCATTACCTCTCTCTTTCATAAGAAGATGATAAATCATTGACACATTCGCATAATCGACCCCTTCATATTGAAGTCCTAATTCATAAATCTCATGTTAGACATGGATTGATAGATGGAGGCACAGGGTTGAACATTTGTACCCTTAATCTAATCAGGAAACTGGGTCTCTTAGAATAAACCATTGATTAAAGAAGCAAAATCACTATCAAAGCTTATGATGAAGAAGAAAGATCCTCTAAAGGTCTCATTGTTCTACCCATGATAATCAGACCGGTTGAAATAAATGTCATATGTCAAGTTCTGGATCTACCCTTGGCTTAGAAAATAATGTTAGGGAGACCTTGGATCCATGATATGCAAGCAGTACCATCTACTTACCACCAGTGTATCAAATTCCCACATAATGGGGTAGAGGTAACAATTCCTACAGATGCCAGTTATACTTGCAACAATGTTAGAGCAGGTAGTATGGTCCTGCATAACAAGGAGGTTCCAAAAGACATTGTACCCGAGACTACCAAAGACATGGTTATGAAAGGCTTTGGAAAGACCTTAAAATTTGAAGAAATTAGTATGGGAGAATACAAGTTGGACATAACCCCATCATTGACAGAGCTCCTAGTGTCACCAAGATCCTATGGGAAACCTTCCCCATCTTTCACACCCACTACATCTAAAAAGCCAGCAATTCACAAAGCAACTGGTATGGTTAAAGCGTCTACCTCCCAAGGGGATGATAGCTAAGAACAAACCAACTTGGCCTGGCTTTACCAAGGGGAACCAAAGGAAAAAGAGGTAAAATATGTCGAAATATCCCAGGAAAAGTATGGTAAAGGATATAATATTCTCATACAAATGGGGTATAAAAGAAAAGGACCTTTAGGAGACAAAGGAAAAGGACTTATTGAACTTGTACACATGGAATTCAGGGATAAAAAAGATAAATCAAGGCTAGGTTTCAATAATAACTCTGAAAAACCTACTTCACAAGATAGTCCAATCTCTGACAAAGGGAGTGATGAAGAAGAAGAAACAAAACTAGAACACTGGTCCTATGAGACTTTATTACATATTGGTACAGCGAATCCCAAATATCAAGGAGAAAGATATGTGCCAATCTTTGAGGTACCACAAAACACTCATATCCCTTTATTAACACAAGTTACTATTCAAGAGGTAGAAGCAACAATAGAAGACACTCCAGAGGTGCCATTGATGGAAACAACTACTGAAGACACACCCCAACAATAGGATTCACATCCTAACTAGGGGCAGTTAATCATAGTTTCACATGTCCTCGATTTACCACACTTTGATCTACAAGTGGCTAATAGAGTACATCAGGTAACTATTGTTGAATCCTTGAACAGGTCTGATGACAAAATAACAGACTCCCATGATTATGAATGGGATGATCTATCTGTTTCCATAAAGGACATTGAAATAGATGTAATTCAAATGTTTGCAGTTCCATTAGAATACATAGAGCATTCTAACACTGCTCCTAACAATGTTGATATTCCCGAAGTAGAGGAGGTATCCCTTCCCCGACTCATTAATGAAGAAACTGGTATTTTCCTAGACCTAGAAGAAATTCAGAGACTACAAGCTAGAAGCCTCCTTCTACGGAGAGATGAAGATGAAGGTTCCACTAATGAGTCACTAGAGTTCGGTCCACATATAACTAACAAAGACTTTGATAATGACGATCTGACTCTTATTGATCTAAACATTGATGAGATAGACTTAACAAACCATGTCATGTCAGTTAATAGTCTTGACGCTGACACGATGTTGTCCTTCCCAAGTTCTGACTCCTTGTCTTTAATAAACATGGACCTAATTAATTGGACTAATATAGATCCTACTCCTATCCTAGACTTCCCTAATGACTACACTTTGGCTTGCTATCTAAATGCTTGTGAACCTTACCCTTTTTTCACCAATGCAAGGAGCGTGATCATGTCATAGGAGGAGATCAAGTTTCTTAGTCACAAATTGAAAAATAAAAAGAAGAAAAGAAATGACAGTGAAAACCACGTTGTGGCAGTGTCAAATACTAAAATAGTAAAAAACAAAAGATGTATCTGATGGTGAAAACCTCCTAGAGGCACCAAAAGATGAGATTCTTGATATCCTCCCTGAACACTTTCAAGAAAGATCTTCAATTTTGATAGAACCAACACAACTAGTTAACTTGGGCACAGCTGAAGTTCCTCAAATTGTTCACCTAGCACAATATTTGCCAGATGAGGAAAAGACACAATTCACTGAGTTCCTGAAAGAGAAAAAGATCAACTTTGCATGGTCTTACACTGATATGCCTAGGCTGGATCATGAATTGATATTGCACCATTTATCTATAGCTCCCGGGATTAAACCCGTGAAACAGAAACTAAGAAAGATGCATCCTCATGTTGCATTACTGGTAAAAGTAGAGCTAGAAAAAGTATTGAAAGCTAGATTCATCAGAGTCATCGCTTACGCAGGATGGATTTCTAATGTGGTCCCAGTATCTAAATCAAATAAATCTATCAGGATCTGTACAGACTTCAGAGAATTAAACAAGGCATGTCCTAAAGATGATTTTCCACTCCCTAGTATTGATATGATCATAGATCTCACAGCAGGCTACCAAATGTACTCACTAATGGATGGTTTCTCAGGCTATAACCAGATTAAAATTGCTCCTGAAGATCAAGAGAAGACCGCCTTTACATGCATATTTGGAACCTTTTGCTGGAACGTTATGCCATTTGGGTTAAAGAATGCAGGTGCTACATACCAAAGAGCTATGACCACTACATTCCATGATATGATGCATAAAAACATGGAGGATTACATAGATGATACCTTAGTTAAATCAAAAGAAATGATTACTCATATCAATGACTTGAGGAAGATATTGGATCGTATGGAGCAATTTCAACTCCGACTCAGTCCAAAGAAATGTGCCTTTGGGGTCCAATCAAGAAAGCTCTTAGGATTTATTGTCTCAGCAAAAGGAATAGAGGTAGATCCTGAAAAAGTTAAAGCTATACTAGAAATGACTCCTCCATGCAACATTAGTCAAATGAGGACATTACAAGGGAGACTCCAGTCAATCAGGAGGTTCATGTCACAACTTGCGGACAGAGCACAACCCTTTACCAAATTGCTACACAAAGGTGTCACCTTCAAATGGGATGAACATTGTGAAGCCAACTTTAGAGAATTTAAAGAGTACCTGGCTACTCCTCCTATTCTTATGGTAGCCATTCATGGAAAGCCTTTATTCCTATATATTTCAGCTACAACTACATTACTAGGGGTATTGCTAGCACAAGAGGATGAGACTAAAAAGGAGAGAGAAATCTACTACAATAATAGAACACTAGTATCCTATGAACTCAATTAAAACATTATTGAGAAAGCTTGCTTAGTAGTTATTTTTGCATCACAAAAATTGAGACATTATATGCTATCACATACAGTAAGGCTCATTGCAAAAATCGATCATTTGAATTACCTCCTACGCAAGACAACATTAACAGGACGTCTGGCAAAGTGGGTCCTCATTCTGAGCGAATTTGACATTGAGTACGTGGATAGGAAGGCTATTAAAGGACAAGTCCTTACAGATCAATTAGCTGATTCACCACTCCAAGATGATGAGCCTTTAAGAATTGAGTTTCTTGATGAAACAATTATGCATCTAACTGAGTATCTGTGGAAGATGTACTTTGATGGTTCTTTCACGCAATAAGGCTCTAGAGCCGGGGTTCTATTCATAACTCCTCAAGGCTATAAAATACCCAAGTCCTACAAATTGATGTTTCCATGCATAAATAATATTTTTGAATATGAAGCATTAGCAAATGGTCTTAAACTTGCTATGGAATGGAAGATTGTAGAGTTGCATGTGTATGGTGACTCCTAGCTCATTATCAATCAAGTAAATGGAGATTATCAGAGAAAAGATGAGAAGTTGATGCCCTAAAAGCAACTGGTTGATGACCTAAAGAAATAGTTTGTCTTTGTCACATTCCAGCAAGTACCTAGAATAAAGAATAAAGTTGCAGATGTTATGGCTACGCTGGCATCCATGTTACAATTAGAGGAACATCAATTATGCTATGACTTCTTGGTGGAAGAATTATCCTACCCAGCCTTTGATACCCCTGAATACCAAGTAATTTGTGCTCTAAACACCCAAGACCAATCTCGGTATGTTCATATCATTGCTTACCTAACTGACCAAACTATTCCCAATGATCTATCTAGAAATGAAAAATGAGCCTTGATTCAGACAACATCGCATTATTTCCTCATTACTAATAACTTATATACACGAGGTCTTGATGATACACTTCTTAGATGTTTAGAACACGAAGAGCCGGATCACACATTAAAAGAAGTCCACGAAGGTGTATGTGGATCACATTCAAATGGCTTTTCACTAGCTAAGAAACTGCTCAGAGTAGGCTATTATTGGCCCACAGTGGAAAAAGATGTTGTTCAATTTTCAAAGACATGTCATAAATGTCAAACACATGGAAATATCATCCATGCTCCTTCCAGAGAACTCATACCATTCATAACACATTGGCCATTTCAACAATGGGCCTTTGATTTGGTTGGACAAATATATCCTAATTCTTCAAGTGGACACAAGTTCATCATTACGACCACTGAGTATTTCACGAAGTGGGTCAAAGTCATGCCACTAATCAAAGCCACTGACAAATAGGTGGCTATGTTCATCTTGAACTACTTTATTTGTAGATATGGGATACCCTCTTCAATTGTAACAGATAGTGGGGGCCAATTTAAAAAAACCAAGACATCGAAGACCTTTGCACACAGTTTCACATTACTCAACATTGCTCCTCAATATGTTATCCTCAAGGTAATGGAAAGGATGAGGCATCTAACAAGAATATTCTCAAGATCCTACACAGAACTGTGAGTAAGTCTGGCAGGGACTTGCATTTACAATTAAATCTGGCACTTTGGTCCTACAAAACAAGCATCAAAACACCAACTAGAGCCACACCATTTTCCCTAGTATATGGTGCAAAAGTAGTACTACCTATTGAGGTTTAAATCCCATCTTTGTGGGTATCTTTACAAGGTCTTGTTATTGATGAGCAATACTGCATTGATAGGGTAAATTCTTTAGATTTACTTGATGAGCGCAGGAAAGAAGCGTTTGATCATCTAAAAGTGTACCAAAAATGCATGTCAAAAGGGTACAATAAAAAGGTTACACCATGGCACTTCCAAGTGGGGGATCTTGTTCTAAAAGAGAATCCTAAGAATCAACCTAAGAGAGAATAGAAAGGAAAGTTTGAACCTAGCTGGTTGGGACCCTATGTCATTACTGCAACTTTTGGTACTGGAGCTTATCAGCTAGCTACACCTGAGGGAGATGTTCTTCCTGATACCATTAATACTCTACATTTAAACCAGTTCTATGCTTGATATCTAGCTAGCAGAGCCTATGCAGTGAAAATCTTAGAAAATACCCAAAAAATTAGAAAATTGATCCTGAAGAAATCCAAAAATAGTGGAAAAAGTCTTGAACAAAGGTATCATTGGTGAAAACCTAGCAAATAGGCGCCTTGATACTACAAAAACATTCAAAAAAGAAAAAATAGAAAAAAAATTGAAAAAGAGAAAAGTGCCTTGATGAAAACCTGGCAAATAGACATCTTGGTAGAAAAAAAGAAGAAGCTTTGCCGAGTGGTGAAAACCTAGCAAACAGATGTCATTCGAACTCTGTGCTATGTCTATCAATACACTAGAAACCCTAAAATTCATATCTTGAACCTGTGTTCTTTGATGACTCTGATTCCTTACATGTGTCTTATCCTTGCTTAGGATGTATCTACATCTGCATCTTAGGAATAGTCATTCTACACTGGGGCCATATTTTCTAGCTTGATCAATTCATGTCTACTAGGTTGTCCTGAGCATCTTGTCCAGGATGGTTCGCCTCTCCAAAACAGTAACAGACAACACACTAGTGTCTCTCGAACACTTGAGATCCAGGAATTTCAAACGAACTAGTGTTTTTCAACACTTCACACAATATTTCTAAGACATTACATGGATTGCAATTACTGACATGATTTACATTCCAAGTTCTGCTTGATGAATCTCTACTGCGCTTGAAACATGACTCAATAGTATGTTTCAATACTACTTAAGCACACAGCCTGATCTAGGTTTGATTATGAATCTTTTATGTTCCAATGATGTTTTACCTAGGGACATATAAGCAGTTATAAGTTTTTCTTTGATTGATTCTCAATTGGTGATTGTTATGTCTTCCAAGTTACTCCATGACATCTATTCAAAGACAAAGAGTTGCAAGGACAGGGACATAACATTTTCTTGGTTTTCTACGTATGGTGATTATTTCAAATGATCCTATAAATTTCACCTAACTTGGATGTTTATGGTAAGAGATGCCAACATGAGTGGATAGCCGCATATATCTCGATCTTTGTTGTGTGTAAACTACGGTGAGGTTGAAACAATTTCCTTGTCTATTTTCTAACTCAGATTCTCATGAAGGTGTATGAAACATAATGTACCCAAGGATATGAATTTTCAAGGTCATTGAGGGTCCAATATCTTACCTTACATAAATTCTGATATAGTAAAAGGAAAGTGACTAACTTGTTGTTATGCCCTGCATACCTATCCCTACATTTTATGTGCAAAATGTTGGGTCCCTTCTTTTCACTTTGGCTCTTGCCTTGTATTTTATTTTCTTTGTTTCCTTCTCTGGGATTTCCCTCCTGTGAGGTTTGTTTTCTTTATTCTTTGTTCTTTCATGCCTCTGGGGCCCGGTCCTGGAGTTTNATAAATTCTGATATAGTAAAAGGAAAGTGACTAACTTGTTGTTATGCCCTGCATACCTGTCCCTACATTTTATGTGCAAAATGTTGGGTCCCTTCTTTTCACTTTGGCTCTTGCCTTGTATTTTATTTTCTTTGTTTCCTTCTCTGGGATTTCCCTCCTGTGAGGTTTGTTTTCTTTATTCTTTGGTCTTTCATGCCTCTGGGGCCCGGTCCTGGAGTTTGTTGTTCTTTCCAGAGCCAGATTCTGGACTCTGGGATTCTCTGCCACGATGTCTTTTCCTCGCAAGAAGGTATGGTTGCATGGAATCCCTGGGCCCGGAGTTCAGAGGTTTTTCTGTTCTGGAGTTTGCGAAGGAGAGGGTAACTTGTTTTTACCTTGGATATAAATAGAAATTACATGCCACTTTTACAGTTACCGCGATTAAAAACACTTGTGCATTCAGAGTGATTCAAGGCGTATTAAGGCAATTTTAACTTGCGAATTACTCCGTTCTTAGTGGATGATTACCAGTTGATTCAAGGTGTTTGTTCGTGATTATTTGAAGGTAGGATTTGTTGTAGGAGTGCTCCTGGTGTGCTTCTTCCTTGCTGTTCTTCAAATTTTCAGGTAGGCTCTCGGTTTGTTCCCTATTTTTCTTGTTGTTTCCTGGTTTTCTTGGTTGTTCTCTTTTGTTTTGGGTTTTGTTTCATTCATTTTGCTAGTTTTCCCTCTGTGCTTTGTGTTTTTGGTTCACCTCCCGTTGGTGGGTCAGCTCTGCGAGAGGGTTGTCCGCCCTTTGTGCAGTTATAGATTAATGTACACGTATATTTTCCTAGGGTAGTCTTTGTAAATGTGTATAATAGTGTAAATAGTTTGTAAAAGGCTTGTAAATTCCATTTTTTTATTGTGTATATATTTTGGCTTTTGAATCTCTGTGAATCCCTGTATATATCCTATGTATATCCTTTCAGTTTGGGGTCGATTTCATCGTGCTCTTGTCTGGTTTTCCAAATTTTGTGAGCTCACCCATATGGCAGAATACCACTTGGTTGGAACTCGGCTCTTGGCTAGTTTCAACCATGGTAGTTTCTCTCTTCGTCATTGAGTCAGTCTTTATGGCACATTTATTTCCCATGTGTGCATTTAAGATCCCCCAAGTGGCTTTCATCTCGTGTGCATTCAGACAGTTGGCAACACTATCACCATAACTCTCATTTATTGCATGGCCATGTGACGCCCACGTAATCCTGACAACTCACCTTCTGGTCACATCTCCCAATGATTAGTTTTTCAGACTTTGGGTCCTGCGTCCTCGCCTAGCCTATATCTTACTTCTATAAAGTATGCTGAAACCCCCGAGCCTGAATGGTGGTTGAATTCCCAAGTCGACATCATATGCATATCTTTCTGAATTTTAACGCAAAATAACTTTTCAGGTGAAGTGTGCAATGCTGTGGTAAGTTCTCCAGAATCTGGAGTAGCATTTTTTTTATCTCATGAGAATTTTGATGGTCGCCTTACCTTGCAGGTTTTCAAACATCACACTTTCACTATGTCAGAGGCTTCTGCATCCTCACCGCTCAAGAGTCTAGATCTCCCCACCATGACAGTCACCAGGGTAGCCATCAGGTCTAAGATTGAAAGGGCCCTAGAAAATCTTCCCCTCAGCATGAAATATTTGAAGGACAATACTATTACAGGATCAAAGATTGAATCCAAGGTCCAATTGATTATCGACACTAGCGTCAGAATGTGGGCAAAAATGTAGGCCCTGGTCAAAATGATGTTCATCCAGCGAACGATCGGGGACCAATTGGCCATCAATGTTGGAGAATTTGGGATTCTAAAGGCCGCTTTCTTCCCATGTTCCATGCAAACCCTGAAACTTATTCTCACTCTAGCTGTGCACTACAACTCCTCCATCCGGGCCGTCATCTCATCGCCCCAGTCCTGATCGGATATCCTACACCCATGGTCTCCCTGGACACTGCAACTTTTTTGGCAGGTTTGGGGATCCCTCAATTTGACGAAGTAGCCATCGTCACCCAATCTGATGTGTTGACACAATTTAAGCAGCTAGAGGTTATGGCCTGGCAGTAACTGAACAATAAATGGCTGAAGACCCCAAAGAAATATTCCAAAAGAATGAAGCTGGAGATCCCCAGATCTAAATTCAAGGAAAGTATCCAAATGGGGATCATAGAATTATGCAGGATCTTTGGGCAACCCCATGCCCAGGAATTCTCAGGATGGATGTATTACTTCCTACTCGGCATCTCCACCGAAAAATAATATTTTGATTGGGCTGCCATCATTTCAAACCATGTGGACTCGCAGTTCCTTCAGGTGGCCCGGACCTCTAAATTTTATATGACGTCTTGTGTCCTCTAGGCCCTAGCACAACAATGCCCGGTCACAAATGGGCTACTCACATCAGGTGTACTTGGGGCTGGCCTAGGCCAAAAGGCTCCTTGGGATTATTTCCCGCAAATCTGATGGGAGACTAGTTTCCTCAGCTTCTACCAAGTGAATGATGCCTTCATTTAATACAACCTTCTCACACCTACCCAGGATGTCAGGTACCGCCTCTCTAAGGAGGCAATGGATTTGGTCATAAGTTATGGCCACTACTATATCCAGTTCCAGCAACATACTTACATTCAGGTAATCGGCTTCTTTGGGAAACCCTACTTGTTGCCCAAGCACTGTGGGAACAAAATAATTCTTTTGGAATACTGCCGGCAGATCCTGGAACTGCATACCCTCTACATTGTGAAGAAGATGGTCAATGTTCCATTCCCAGTCACCTATAGGAATTACTCATGTAGTCTAGCCGCAACCAAAGAGGCGGACAACGAGCTTAAAAGGTTGGGCTTAACATAATTCTATCTAGAGCGGAAGAACTTTGATCCGCTAGGTAAAATAACAATGACATTTCTCCGGGCATCAGAGCCCCATATATTCCACATGGAGGACTTCTAGGAAGATTTCTAAGATGATTTTGAAGTCCAGAGCTGGCACTTCATCCGGATGACAATGGGGATGATGGAGAAGCTAAATCTTTAGAAATTTCCTGGCGACTTTTCGGACACTGGGTCCACAATAGACCCTCAGTACAAAGAAAAGGGAATAGACAAGATGTCTCTCCCTCTAGTGGATTGGAACGCCCAGGAGGGGCCAACTATTGAAGATATCACTCATGACATGGTCGAGCATAGTCACACTTATTTCAAAAGGGCATGCGCAGGAAGTACGCACAAAGTTGGCTCGATAGTGCAGAGATTGACTTTCGAGGCCAGAACCTCCTCATAGGGGGAGGATAAAGGAAAAATAATAATGGGGACCCCATTGCAAACCTCATCTGAGACCCCCATAAAAGAGAAAATGTAGTAGACACTGGCGGTCTCCCAACAGATGAAAGATAAACTAATCATGCAGTTGTCCACCCCGGTACTCATGATCGGGCCCGTTCATCCTCCCTCTTCCCCTTTGCTGGCAGCATTGATGGTCCAAGCAATAGGAGCCAGGGCAGAAGAGGAGTAGGTAGCTATAATGGATGCAAGGGCCCCTTTGGTAGCCAGGAGAAAGAAAAAGAAAACAAACTCTCAACCAAGGGTGGAGCCAGAACTTGGGATGCCGAGCATCCAAGAATTTCAAATCCTTTCTTCTGACTCTCCGGAGCCGAAGAAAGAACCTGAGGACATCCTAGAGAACCCCCCTCCCCATGATGAATTTGATGATGTATTTAGAATTGATGAGTGAAGGAACTTGCAGGGGGGTATCTAGAGATCGGTTGAAGAAATAACCGCACACGACAAACTCCCGGAGCAAGAGCCTGCATAAGAGCAGGAAGCCCAAGTAGAAGAAAACATGGGACATGAACAGGTGGATACCTTTGAAGTCCTAGAGATATAGGTTATAGTGACTGAGGGCAGACAGACATAGGATGAGCAAATGGCATCGGTTGGGGAAACTGGACCCATGGGAACAACCGTTACCCCAAGTGTCGTGCTCCAAATGCCACTCCCAAAGGTAATATTTAGGGAGGTGATCACAACAGCCAAAATGTTGAATTTTGGCCAGACACCTCCCCCACCTCTAGAGAATACACCAGTAGAAGAGAACATCCTAGCAACAGAGGCTGATGAACAACAGCAGGATGAAAGGAACTTTGGGGAAGCAAATGATGATCCCAACATCATTAAGGATGTAGACATCAGGGCAAAAGATAAAAGTACCACCAGAATAAGTATCACTGGTGAACCTAAAGATAAAGGGAGGGAGTCAGAAATGGCTCATACTATCAAAGGGGCGCAACAAGATCCCAGAGAGAAATTGCAAGAATAGATTCTGGCTATAAAGCCACCCCTACCACCACAATGGTTGGTGGAGTCTCACAAGAGGAAGGCCTTGGTGACCCCTAAGGCCCATCTCTCCTTGGCAGAGATGATGATGCAAATGTAGGAGCCTCCCAAGACCAAGAAATCTCGGACAGTCCATTCTCTTTGGACTGGGCCGAGCGGAGATACAGTCGCAGTGATTGTGACACCTTCCCCGGATGCAGGCGAAGCAACAGCCAAGGCCGACGAGTATTCCATCACTGAAATATTACTTGGGAAGAGAGGGAAATAGGGTGAACTTGACCTGTTGAAAGAAGCGACCAAGGGGGTGGAGGCTCATTATGAAAAGGAGGCCCAAAAATTCAGGGCAAAAAAGGAAAAGAACGCCAATCTCATGGGGTTATTGATGAAGCTCACGCAACCTCTTACTGCTATTCCCCCGGATGCCTCTGCATCTAATTTACTACTCCCTTAGAGCGACATAGATTCATTAAGGGCAATGAAAAGAAAAGCTCAGGCAGTTGATGAGTGGGTCACAGAACAGGTGGGAAATGTCCAGCGTTTCTTGGCATCCACACTCCCAGACTTGTATGCGGCCAGCAATACTCTACATCAGGCCGAAACTACTATCTCCATCTGGGAGGGAGACATCAAAAATTATGAGGCATGGAAATTTGAGATGGAAGAACTCATCGGCATTGGAGAATAAATTATCTCTGAGGCTAGAATTTTAGGAGAGGAGTCTTTTGACTTTGTCAGGACTCAGCACTCCAGACTTGACCTCATATTGGAGGTAATCAAGCAACTGGTAGGGGCTATGCATGACAAAGTCCAGGAAGTTCAATATTCTTTCAATTTATACAAGTCATTCATCTCAAAGGTCTCCGGAGCTGATCCCTTTAGCACTGAAATGTGCACTACGAAGGAGTATGTCCTGGGAAAGTTTGATGAGATAATAGAGTCTGGGTATGGATCCCCAGAGGGGATGGATGGGGCAAAAATGTCAAGGCTCACTCACATGGTGCTTCAAAGTCAAGATGTGACCAAGATGGCCGCAGAGTTCAAGGCAAATGTTCCAGATTTGAACAAGCAATTGGAGGTGGCCAAATACCGCTGGGCCAGCCTTAAGGACATAAATGATGACGGGATCGCCCAGCTCCTATAGACATTCAATGATAATAAAGAACAATAAGGTCCTCCAGACTCCAGAGATGGTCGTCAGGTGATGTAATTTTTGTATTCATTCATTCTTTGGGGTACAGGTCTTCGTATCCTAGACTTCCAGATCCAGTCAATTTTGTATTTTTTAAGTGACCCGTGTCCCGGTTCCCAAGGCCGATCGGTCACTTTCAAGGTAGTCAGTAAAAGGTGTTAGAAAATAGGTAACCACAACAAGGCATGTCAGCTTGGCAAGAGGGTTTTGACAGATGGTCTTCTCAAGGCGCCGCTTCAACATACACCTGGCACATCAAAGAAAGGGCACTGCTTTCCCATTTATGAGGCATGTAGCCTCGATCCCCAGGGGATCAAATTTCTTCTTTCTCCACACGGTTCTCACCTCGAGGCTGATTCTTCCACTCCTCTCTTCTTGTCTTATTCTTCTCACATGTCAGACCTTTTTCATCTTGAGGTCTTTTGTAGCGTGGTGTAGGTAGTACCGGCCACCAAAAAATAGTATTATATTGCAAGGTGTAAAATAAATTAGGTTAAGTTTTAGGTTAAATTGTGTGTATAAATAATAAGTCCGACCTCATTCCAAGGGTCATTGAAATTGATGATTTTGCAGTCCATAGTTAATGGCATTAGAGTTTTCTTAGTTCTTAGTTGCAGAGCTCAATGCTCCTTAGTTTTAAAAAGCTTTCAGTAGATAGATGCTCCCTTGGAGTCACCATTGTAATACGCACCAATGCTTGCTAGGGATATGTTAATGAAGAAGGAAGGGTTCTATCAATGACATTGTTAGCACTCTGATCTCTGGGTTAATGGTATTTTATGCTTTGTGTTCTTTATGTCCTTTGCTATTGATTAAATATGAGCTGATGGTTCTGCATTTCTTCAGTATTTAGTGTAGCGTATTAGAGCATTGTTGATGTTTTGAATGTTTAAGTATAACTATAGGTAGATGAAACATTTCTAACTCTGCAATATCTTTTGAATTTTATTTGTTAAATGAACGTGTGCTTGCAGGAAACCCCACTTACTTGAATCACTGAAGAAGATGAGTTAAGATAACCAGCTATCCCCCTCAAACCTAACAGTCACATTTCCCAACTAAGCTCCCGCACTGTCGAGACCTGACTCTCATGTGCTTGAAGGCCCATGGAATCTCATTTCCCTGGACAACCTTTACAGGCAAAGTTGGCCGGTATCCTAGTACCCGGTGACAACTTACATCTGTTGGTGGACCTGGTCACAAAGACCCGTCAACAAAAACTAGTGCTAGATGGAGGGCATGAACTTGTCCCCCTTTGATGATTCAGATTTTACACCGCCCGAGGGTTCCCTAAGCCATATTTTTAGGAGTCAAGCCTTCAATGGGATTGAATCATTTTCACCAGCAAGATTCGAAAGAGTCCTTAAATCAACTCCCAATCCCAGACAGTTTGTCAAACTTGAGCCTCCCGCTCAAAAGAAAAGGACCCTGAAAGCCAAGTCAGCCACCATCGTCTGGGGATCTAGCATACCACAAAATACCCAAGTCCCCTAGATGAACCTGGGAATTAGTGCTCAACCTAGTCAAAATCTAACACCCCCAATGGCTGCATATTTTGAAAATATCAGGTCTCTAATGGGAACTTTTCCGAGTGTAGCCAACGATTTACCTTCGCACCTAGAAAAGATTTGTCCCCGATATGAGCACTTAGGCTCATGAACTGTAGAAGAGCATTTGCAGGCATACAAAGATGTCATGAACCGACACCGAATCCAATATCAAGATGTTGTGACCTAGATGTTCCCTTTGTCCTTGAGATAGAACAAACTAAACTGGGACCTTAACCTTCTTGCTAATTCCATCAACAGTTGGCAGGACATGGAGGAAGCCTTCCTGGCTGCCTTCCACGTACACGTGGTCCCACAGCCAGTTCATTTCTATCAAGAAGGAACCGAATGTTCCCTTTGCAACATTTAACCACCGGTTCCAATGCGCCTTGAAGCAGTGCACGGGTCCTTTCATCCCATCTGTGGATGTAACTATCTAGACGTATCTCAACGCAATGGACCCCTTCATTGCCACTCTCCTCTGGAGAACCACCGCCCTCGATGACCGAGATACTTTGGTGAAGGTTTACAACCTAGCCTTAGAATTATCTCGTGGTCTTAACAGATCCCCAAGCGAGATTGGGCAGAGCATGCCATTCAACATGATACCCGATGTAACTTCTTACGCTGGAGGATATAACCCCAATCAGGCAATAGGTGCCCCCGCGATGGCCATGAATCCCCCACCACCTCTAATAGACCAGTAGGCCTGGTATGTGTATCCATCTCAAATCTAGATAACACCAGGCCTAGAATCTTTTCCCTGTAACCAGCCACAACAAATGCAACAACCACAGATACAACCACCTGAAGTGCCTTTCATTCAGTTGTCCGCGGCTGGAGGATCACCGCCCTCGACTCCAGCGAATGCTACCGCTTTCCCAGGGAACCAACGACAACAACCGTCACATTGTGATGTGAATACCCAGTTGACCGTGGAGGTTGAATCTCTTTGGAAAATGTTGTCTACACTAACCGTGGACATGGGTCAACTGAAGGTGGGGTCCTTTGCACCCCACAACACCAATTCCCAGAGAGGGAATATTTTCTCCAGCCAATGAAACAACAATGTCGGGGGAATAAATTTCAACAACAGGCCTCGACCCAACCAACAACAATGGAATAACAATGCTAATGCCGGAGGTTCACCTCCAAATCAAAACACCAATCAGGGTAGCGCTGGACCTTCCCATTTCATGTCAGTCGTAGAATTCCAGCCCATGACCAACTGGTGTAGATTGTACGACACAGGCTCTCACAATGAGGTAAACTGTGCCACACTTGAGAAAGTCATCATGATTTCCTAGCTACACAGACAACAAGCTTCTGATCATACTCCCCTAGAGCCTCCTATAGAAGAGCCCACTCATGGTGCATTCGCCTGTGACACCGTCTTCTTAGGGATAGGCAAGGAAGACAAAAAAGAATCCAAACTACAAGGGTTCTTTGATGAATCCATTCTGACCTTTGAGGCCAATGCCTTCACCAACCCATGGACTCTCTACAACACTCATTGTTAGGCTAGTAAAGGACCAGTTTACACACCCATCCCTCCCAAGAACACTCCTCCCCAGGACAACACGACTGATCGGTCCGTCCCTCCAAAAGTCCCTGGCTCTAA
>MU228165.1:768159-787884 GCA_018584345.1 Thuja plicata | reverse complement strand
TTGTATTTTTTAAGTGACCCGTGTCCCAGTTCCCAAGGCTGATCGGTCACTTTCAAGGCAGTCAGTAAAAGGTGTTAGAAAATAGGTAACCACAATAAGGCACGTCGGCTCGACAAGAGGGTTTTGACAGATGGTCTTCCCAAGGCACTGCTTCAACATACACCTGGCACATCGGAGACAGGGCGCCACTTTCCCATTTATGAGGCTTGTAGCCTTGATCCATGGGGGATCAGATTTCTTCTTTCTCCTCCTGGCTCTCCCCTCAAGGCTGATTCTTCCACTCCTCTCTTCTTATCTTATTCTTCTGACATGTCAGACCTTTTTTGTCTTGAGGTATTTTGCAGCGTGGTGCAGGTAGTACCGACCACCAAAAAATTGTATTATTTTGCAAGGTGTAAAATAAATTAGGTTAAGTTTTAGGTCAAATCGTGTGTATAAATAATAAGTCTGGCCTCATTCCAAGTGTCGGCAAAATTGATGATTTTGCAATCCATAGTTAATGGCATTAGATTTTTTCTCAGTTCTTAGTTGCAAAGCTCAATGCTCCTTAGTTTTAAAAAGCTTTCAGTAGATAGATGCTCCCTTGGAGTCACCATTGTAATACACACTAGTGCTTGCTGGAGATATGTTAATGAAGAAGGAAGGGTTCTATCAATGACGTTGTTAGCATTCTGATCTCTGGGTTAATGATATTTTATGCTTTGTATTTTTTATGTCCTTTGCTCTGATACTTCAAGTAGATTAACGACCTCCTTTTCCTTCGCTATTGATTAAATATGAGCTAATGGTTCTATATTTCTTCAGTATTTAGTGTAGCGTGTTAGAGCATTGTTGATGTTTTGAATGTTTAAGTATAACTGTAGGTAGATCAAACATTTCTAACTCTGCAATATCTTTTGAAGTTTATTTGTTAAATGAACACGCACTTGTAGGAAACCCCACTTACTTGAATCCCTAGAGAAGACGAGTTAAGATAACCAACTATCCCCCTCAAACAAAATAGTCACATTTCCCAACTAAGCTCTCACACTGTTGAGACCCGACGCTCACATGATTGAAGGCCCGGGGAATCTCATTTCCCTGGACAACCTTTACAGGTGAAGTTGGCTGGTACCCGGTGACAACTTACATCTGTTGGTAGACCCAGTGACAAAGACCCGTCAACACTTTTCATCCTGGATTTTGTGCCTTGATGCGTAATTTTATTTCCAACATTGCATCCAAACATAGTATTCATACTTTCATAATATCAGTGGGTATTAGTGATTGTTGTACTATCAAGTGATATTCATTCCAAAAAGTGCCCAATGATGATAAAAATGTTACAATATCTACAAATTAATTACAGTCCTAAGAGTCTACATATAGATGCATTTAGAGATTGCATGATTCATTTTTACTAAAAAAGAAGAAACAGTATAAGGGATTTGTGCTCAAAATGATTTATAATCTCATTCATAAATCCAAGTTAATTACATCATCAAATATTACTGATATAAATGTCATTGCATATCCATAACATACATTTTGCATTCATACATGAGAAAGAGAAAATACAAAAATAAAACGTTCAAAGCATTGCATTTCATTCTACATCCTAAAAATGCATCCATACATTTACTTGCATAAAGAAAATCTCAAAAACATACATTTGCATATTCATTTAGCATCATTTGAAACACATTCATATCAGTAATAAATCAAAGAGCATAAATGATGTCATCATTTAATCTAACTCATCATGTAACCAAGATAAGCATACATCACATGTACATCAACATATCACAACAAAAAGAACCCATGAACATGTCAGAATCAGGAAGAGCTGCATCAGATATATATCAAATCATGGAACAGATAAAAAATATGGAATTGTCTACAAAAAGAGTATCAGAGAATCGGTACGAATCATATATACATGTATGAATATCATGGTACATAATAATGGTCCCACCAGAATCTAGATATACCATATGATCTCACAAATATAGCACAAAAGGATGCATCATAGCTGACTTCCCTAATCTGGAGGAGGAGGAGGTGGTACAAATGGAGTTGGTGGTGGTGGCATGGCCCCCTCTAACTGTTGGGCCAAATGTGATAAAGATATGGCTCTATGCCCCTCTAGCACTGCCGCATGATGTAGCGCATAATAGTATGTTGCTCTCTGTCCCTAGTGTACTATTGTACGGGCCTGTGTATCCCTCTCTTCCCTAAGCCACTCGAGCTGTGCATCTCTGTCTACAAGAAAAGAATCTATTGTAGTGAGCCTTGCCTCTAAAGTACTGATCCTGGCCCTGAGTTTCTCTCGCTCCTACTCACACTGTGATAACAGATCTCCATCCCTGTCAGAACCTCTACATGTATCCTGTCTGGTAGGTCTATCCTGTGGCCTATCTGGTGGCCTCTACTACTATTGTTGCCTCTGTCTCTACTTCTCTCCTATAAGTAATTGCCTTGGATCCATCCGAGGAGAAAAAAATATAAATTGGGTACACCAACCCTCTCCACTGTGACTATCACCACCACTACCACCCACTGTGCCTCTACCCCTGTCATCTCCACCATCATCACCATCATCTGGAGGAGGGCATCTCCCATCTCTTCCACCATCTCTACCTCCATCCCTACCTCCATCTCCCATATCTCTCTAAGCTCCTCCTCTACCTCTGGTAGGATGATCATCGACATGATCATAATCCAGAGGGTCCTCAATATGAGGAATGGCCTCATCTGGTACTGTGAACCATGGAAAGGGATGCTGGAGCATCTGTGCTAGAATATCCATCATAACAACCTACATCTGCCACATCTAATCAAAGGTCCCAGGAAACTCTAACCATAGCCCTGATCTCTTGATGAGATGTCTCATAGGTCAACTGAGGACCCCACTCTGCTGTCTCATATCTGACCCTGGCATATACAGTCATGTCCTGACTCCCGCCCTATACTCGGCTGAACTGTCTCAAAACATAGGTATGTAAGAAACACTTTATAATGTATCAGGTCTGGCTGATTAAGTATCTACTCTGAAAGAAGAATGACATCTGTCATCTGTCAGATCCCCACTCCTCGCAATCCAAGTATGACCTCCAGACTACTGCTATCATATCATCAAAATGGAAACGCCAATACTCTACCTTGCCCAAATGGGGCTGCTGGATAAGACCTGCATACATATACACATAAGGCTACTTTGGTGTGTGTTGCCTATCTACTACCGACCGTGTAACTAGGATATGCTCCCAGGCCCAAATCTGAAGAATCAGTATCCCTACAGTCATACTCCAGTAATAATGATATACAATCTCATGAAGCTCCCTATAAATATGGGTAAGAATGCTGCTACCCCATGCAAATCTACGTCTTGAAACAACCATCTGCTCCAACATATCTACCCATCCTACCAGAAAACCATGTTGTCCTCTATCTGGTATCAAGATTCCACCAATCAATCCAACTAAGTATATAGATAGACGATCATAGTGATCACACATGTAATCCCAGGTGATGTATCTCTGAGCAAGGGTATCATCTCCAAAGAAACGATGAGCTGCACCAATGGCAACGATAGATGTCGCCTTAAATTGCACCTCGCGACCCATCATTGGAACTCATAGTATGCGCCACACATCGTCTAGTGTGACAGCCATCTCCTCGGTTGGGAGATGGAAGGTGTTGTGCTCTGAGTGCCATCTCTCAGAAAGAGCAGTCAACAACCTTTAGTTTACCCTAATGTCGGATAAATCTATCAAATATTGTAAACCTACTCGAGCTACTATATCTAGCTCATCATCTGACAACTGTCGTGCCAAGGCTAGGACATGTCCAGGGTATGGTCCACAGAATGCTACTACCTCAAAAGGGACCTATTTCACATCAAAATAGCAATTACAAAGGAAAATCAGTGCTTTATCTATGACAACTACACAGAAACAAGATCCACTAAGTATTTTGCTAGCCAACAGATCAAAGACAGTTCACATTTTGCAGAACTCTAAGTTTAAAAACCAGAAATGATTCTATATGAATAGGGTACAGGCCTTTTTATGGGATACGATCCCTGATTTTTGGGATACGATGGGGTATCCTAGATACGATATAGAATTGACAGGGTGCGATGCGGGATGCGGCGTATGACCCTATTTTGCAGGGTACAAGGCAATTCAAAAGCCACCCTAAAATCTACTAAAAATAGTGCAAATTTGTTCTACACGGTATGATCCAAGAAATCCCAGATACGATGCAGGATTTCTTTTATCCATAGGATACAACACGAGTTAAACTGGGTATGATTTGGAATCCCCGATTCGGCGCAAAACTCAATTGGCTATAACTTCTACAAAAATGCATAAAAATTTACTTTTGCAAAATTCACAAGGTAGATTTATGAGTACTCACCAGAGGTGCGTAGTTGGTCGGGCACTGATGTCGATGGCTAAGCTTGAAATGATGCTTCCTGATCAAGACCACCATCTTCTCTGTAGATCTCTGAAAATTACTAAGTGTAAAGTGAAAATGAATAGTTAAAAAGTGATTTTTGAGATATATATTGGACTTTTTGAGCTATTTAGGAGTTCCAAAACTCCTCCTAGACAACTGAAACTCCCTTTTTGTTCTCTTTTTGATCAATCAGGAGCAAAATTGAAGGTGCCTATGCCATTTTACACAATACAGTACAATTTTTTGCAACAACTCCTGAAAATGTAGACTTGCTCCATCTGTTCCAAAATTCCATTTTTTGGGGTCTATATCATCACATAGCATATTATTCATCAAAAATCTTGGTCAGACATCATTTTATTAGACTCAAAACTCACATTTTTGCATAGTTAACTTGGTACCCGTGTGTTTACTCTTAACACACCTTCATTCCTTCACTTTGTCTAATCCATTCTTTCTTGACCTAACCACTCCATGCAAGTGATACATCATTTCAATAGAAGGATTTTAATCTTTCCTTCGATTTTGTTCCTGAGGAGGCATGATCACACTATCATCAATCAACTTATTTCTCGAAACAACATTAAAACAAATTTGTTATCAAAAAAATAAAAGGCATGATGGTTCCTTGACTAAGTCAGAACTGTTGGATTGAAGGCTTCAGTTCTCACAAGCTGGATATCGTATGTCTACCTTTTCTTAGATTCTTATTAAAGCTCCTGGTAGCTTTGTACTGACCTTTGTTCAATCAAGTTCAAAGTCGATATTATCAATTCTTGGATGAAAACCAAGTTTAGAATTGGTATCTTTTAAGATCTTTGCTTATTGACCTTTGTATGACAATCAAGTTCAAAGTCAATTCTATCAGTTTAATTCAGTCAAGGGTGAGACTGATCTCATCAGGCATTTCGTTCGATCATAATTGAAATTCTCAAACTATCTGAAATCAACATCAAAAAAATTTCTTTGAATTAATGTGTTGCTCGCACATCCATTCAAAGAGGGGCAAATGTAACCACCCTAATTTGGTCTTCTCTGACTATAGACCCTATTTTCCCTAAGTGTGATCATACCCCCAATTATGTCAAGACAACTCTTCAATCGGTTGGCATAATTCATTCAAATCAGATTTAATTTCCTAAGTGATTTAATCACTAAATTTTATTAATCACCTTAGCCAATCAAATCAAATCAATTCAAATCAAAACATAGCTAAGGTAATTAATTTAAAAGGAATTAAATGAAATCCCTATTATACTTCATCACTTGCAAAAGCCTATCCCCTAGCCTAAATTAATCTAATTAATTGGCTATAGTCCTAACTAATTATCAAAAGCAATCAAAAGCTTAAATAATTAATTTTCCTATTTTTGAATGAATATATTAAATATAATTCATTTCATTAATATTCCCTCTAACCTAACCTACCTCAACCACCTTAACCTTGGGTTCAAACTGATCCCAATCACCCATGCTAAGCCTACTTCCAATCTTAATTTCATCCTAACCAACTTGCTAATGATGTCACATTCCTAATTTTCTGATTAGGAATTCAACCAAATCCCAAAAGTCAAAGTTCTCAAGCTTGACCTTAAACCCTCACCCATGCTTCTTAAACCCTCTCCCATGCCTCATAAATGCTTTCATAAATGAAGCATTTATGACTCTTACACATTCTCTTCCACACTCCACATTAATGAGTCTTACATCCTCATTAATGGCTTTCACTTCTCAAGCCTTCCCCCATTCCTCCATTTCTTCTATAAATTGGATGAATTTTGAGCACAAATGGCCCTTAATTGTTAGAGGTTAAAGCATTCTTATGCTGCCCATATTTGGAGAGTTGAAAGAGCAAATTTATGTTGCTCATATTTTAGGGACTTATATATTGCATTTTATCTTATTTTTTATTTGCATTGTTACAATCTTTTGTTTTAGATTTAAAATAAACTTTTCTTGAGCATACTAGATTAGTTTTTTTTCAAATATTTCATTCTAGGTTGTATATGTCACTGATTTGTGCATAATCTGAGGGCATGATTATTCTTCAAACTCATCCTAGATAGGAAGCAATAGATCGGTTTTAGTGACTTATGTGAAACCCTTGCTTTTTATGATTTTTCACTAATATAATGATCTATTGAAGTGTTGTGTCCTTCTTAGCAGGTGCATAAAATCACACGCACATAATGTTCTTAAAAGAAAAATATGAAGCATTTAAGATGTTCAAATGGTACAAAGCTAAAATTGAAAAAGAAAGTGGTAGAGAACTGAAATGTTTGAGATCTGATAGAGGAGGTGAATTTATTTCTGATGAGTTCACTAGCTTTTGTAATGAGTATGGAATTAAGAGATAGGTTTCTGGACCGAGGACACCACAACATAATGGAATAGCTGAAAGGAGAAATAGATTAATTGTAGATTGTGCTACAACACTGATGATTGAAAAGAATGTTGCACAAACATACTGGAGAGAAGCTATAAGTACTGTTATATACACACTAAACCCAGTACAACTGAAGAAAGATACAAACAAGACACCTTATGAATTGTGGTATGGTTATACACTGAATGTGAGCTATTTTAGAATATTTAGAAGTCATTTTTATATTTTGAAAGATGAGACAAATGGTAAATTTGATTCAAAAAGTGATGAAGGAATATTTCTTAGATATTCTACTAAAATCAAATCTTATAAATGTTTGAACAAGACTTCTAACAAGATCATTGAAACTACAAATGTGAGAGTTGATGAATTTTCTGAGAAGAATGATGAGGAAAGCATGAAAGAATCATAAGATTACAATAGATTTTTCTACATTGAAGAACCAGATACTTTTCCCGCGCAGATACCTAACGTTACCATGCAACAGGGTAATGTTACCGAGCAACAGGAGGCACCACCCGAGAATCAAGAAAATGTTTCAACTGAAGATCATGATCAAGAACACACTGAACCTACTGGAGAACACAATGAAGAATAAAGAATTGAACCTGTACTTGAAAAATATTTAAGAAGACATCATCCATAGAATTAGGTATTTGAGATAAAAGAGCTGGCATGATATCACGAAGTAAGTTGAAAGACAACACATGTTTCATTCATGAATTTGACCCTAAGAATGTTAGAGATGCACTTGAAAATGAAGAATGGATTATTGCAATGAATGAAGAAATTAAGCAGATACAGAAAAACAAAACATGGACATTAGTACTGAGATTGAGTGATAAGAATGTCATTGGCACCAAATGGATATTCAGAAACAAATTGGATGAGAATGGAGATGTAACCAAAAACAAAGCAAGACTAGTATGAAAAGGGTATGCACAAGAAGAAGGTATTGACTATGGAGAAACTTTTGCACCTGTTGCTAGACTTGAAGGAGTTATAATATTACTTGCATATAAAGGATTCAAAGTATATCAGATGGATGTTAAATCTGTATTTTTGAATGGAATACTGGAAAAAGAGGTATACATTGAACAACCTAAAGGATTTGTTGATCCTGATTAGGCATACACGGTATGTAAGTTACACAAAACTTTATATGATTTGAAACAAGCACCGAGAGCATAGTATGAAAGAATACATTCCTATCTTATTAGCATTGGATTTATTAGAACAGGTGATAACAATAATTTGTATTTGAAAGGAGGAAATGATGATAAAACTCTTATTGTTGAAATTTTTGTTGATTCAATATTATATTTGGAGGAAATGATAACCTATGCACATAATTTGCTGACTAAATGAGGAAAGAATTTGAAATGTCAATGTTTGTAGAGATCAATTTTTTTCTTGAATTGCAAATTTTACAACAGGATGAAGGTATCTATATTACTCAATCAAAATACATCAAGGAAGTACTAAAGACATTCAAAATGGAATAATCAAAACCAGTCAAAACACCTATGGTGACAGGATGCAAATTGACAACAGAAGATAAGACACCTGAGGTAAATCAGACATTGTACCAATCTATGATTGGAAAACTGATGTATGTTGTACACACTAGACCAGACATAGCACACATAGTTGGAATTGTAGCAAGATTTTTTGCTAATCCCAGAGAATTACATATGACTGTTGTAAAGAGAATTTTTAGATATCTGAAGGACACTAAAGATTATGGCTTATGGGGCAAAAGGGAAGGCAAGTTTGAACTGAAAGTTTACACTGATGTTGATTGCGCTGGGAACATTGATGATAGAAAGAGCATTAATGATGGAGAATTCTTTGTAGGATAAAGATTAGTTACTTGGATAAGTAAAAAGCAAGGATGCATATCTCAGTCAACTACAGAAGCAGAATATGTTGTTGCTGCTGCAAACTGTTCAAACATTGCATGGATAAAACAACTTTTGAAAGGTATGAATGAAGAGATCACTGACCCAGTGATGATTTATTGTGATAATACTAGTGCAATAAATATTTCAAAGAACCTTATGATGCATGCAAAAACAAAACATATATCTATCAAATATCACTACTTAAGGGAACAAGTACAAGAGAAACAATTTATAGTGGAATATGTACTTGATCAAAATAACAACTTGCAGACATATTCACTAAACCCTTACCGAAGGATACATTTGAGTGCTTGAGGAGTAGACTAGGGGTTCATCCCTTGTCAATCGGTCACTAAGATGACTAGGAGGTTGAATCAACCTACATGTAATCAGAATATCAATCATGTTGATGCAAAGCTGAACTGGACTGACAAAGACATATTAGTACATTGCAAGGTACTTATTTTACTGCATCGAAAACCATAGATATTTTTTTTGGCTAATGGAGAGTTGTATATTTTATTTTTGGAATTTTTGTCAAAGGGAGAGAATATTCAATGAAATATCTATCAATTAAAGGGGGAGAATGATCAATGAAAGCGAGAGAAATGACATATCTATGTACAAAGAGAAAAAGATTCAAGAACAGAAGAGTCAAAATTGCAGGGAGAGTCTGCATCGTGAGTTTTTAATGCTGAAACATTTTATATGCTCAAGCTAGGGAGAGCTACAACATTTTTCAGTTGTAGAACATAAGTTTGGTATTCTATGGCATTTTTATATTGCATATTTTATATTATGTTTCCATCAATGCCAAAGGGAGAGATTGATGAACTATAACTGATTGTATTTTTGAAGTCATTTTGTTGATAGTCAATCGAGTTACATATGTGATGATTGACATTAATCAGTTAATGTATTGTCATTGATGTCAACTTATTTGAGTATCATTATGGTAACAAACATCTACTATGGATTGAAGATCTAGAACAAACAAAGTTTATGTGGTCAGTAATTGAAGAGTTATGTATACACCGAGAGACAGTGAACACCGAGTAAATACAATGTATACCGATCACAGTGATAACCAAGCTAGGGATCACCGACACAACACGGTATTGACCGAGCAATTTAATCAAACTGAGGCTAACTAGAATGATGAGCTGACAATTGATGATTTCAAGGTAAATGATAGAGTTTCTATGATGATCAAACAGTTATGAAAATTCAAGGAAGATCGAATGAAGAAGATTGAAACGTGTTTTTAACATAACTGTCGAGGAAGGTTTAAGCGGAAAAACAAACGATGGAGATGAAGCAGAAAAATATGAAGGATGGAAATTAAATGAGATATGATGTCTATATAAGAGACAAGAGGTTCATTGTGAATCACATGATGCTATGACGCACACACATGCAAATTTCATGCATGACTGATCAAACTGGTTAAAGACAGAACCGAGCATTTTCTGCAGACATTACTGAGTGATAGAGGAAAGAGAATTAACTAAGAAGAACAAAGTATGAAGAATCCGATGAACAAAAGTGAATAAATTGATCAGAGGTATTATGTACTTAGCATAGATCTGAAAATCTGCAAACAAAGTTGTATTTGAATTAGATCATTATTGTATCAGTTTAACCATTCTTATAGATAAATCTCTTAACCGAGTAGGACATGAAAGTATTTATTATGACATTCTAATGAATGTTGAGTGTTTTCTTGTTGACCCCATAGTGAATGATTAGTTAAGAGAGAACTGTTATTTTTAAATCCTCTAACCATGTCACATTTAACAGTGTGCATTGTAACCTTTAATAGGGTTGGCTCTTACCCGAGCTCACTTCAGAAGAGTGAAATATTTGGGTTACCGGTCTCAGGTGGTTTTTNTGTTGACCCCATAGTGAATGATTAGTTAAGAGAGAACTGTTATTTTTAAATCCTCTAACCATGTCACATTTAACAGTGTGCATTGTAACCTTTAACAGGGTTGGCTCTTACCCGAGCTCACTTCAGAAGAGTGAAATATTTGGGTTACCGGTCTCAGGTGGTTTTTCCCTTAGCAAGGTTTCCATGTTAAAAATCTATGTGTCAATGTGTATGATTTTTGTGGATTGTTATTTTTATTTACACATTACTTTATCTACTTTGATCAATAATCACAATATTGATTTACTGCTACTCGATATATGACTAAAAGTTTGAGATCACAATATACATTTCACCGAGTTGATTTATATGTTTAAAATTGCTTTTATAAACATATGGGAGAATTTGGGACTATAGGATAATTGGGAGCTAACTGATTCCCCCTAGTTATTCTAACAATATTAACAGAGAGAAGATTAAATCGACTAGGAAATTCAAAAGTTCTACATATATTTGTCATTAAATGAATAAGAGAGGTATATACTAACCAATGTTGTGTTGCATGAATAATACCTTTAAGCATATTGTTGAAACAATGTTTCTGATCCAAGAGCATCAATGACATCCTTGTCAGGGATTTAAAATTTCATAACAACTCAAAATAAGCCCCACATATAAACAAAAAGGATTTTTTTTTAAAATGCTCAGTCGGTTGATGGTACACACGAATGAGGACATTCTTGATGTGATATAAACACCAACTCGACTCTTTGAATTCTCTATTCACTCCTCTTCAAATTCTTTATGTTTGCATCAATCAATATTTCTTTTCTATGTAACTGTCACACAATCTTTTTTATGTACACGGGTTCCCTCCCTCCCCGTTGTAGTTGTAGGAGACGCCTCTCAACATAAAAATAAGCCGAGAGATATCATTTTCTAGAAGACTAAATATTTTCTAAAGTTATCATTATTTAATTGAAACCAATATTGTTGAATGTGTATTTTTACGATTTTCTTAAAAAGAGTAAAAAACTTAAAATGAATTCATTTATTATTGTAGATTGATTGATTTATTTTTTTAATTACACTTTCTAATTGTAAAATGAATGTTTCTATTATAAATCTTAAAAATTGAAGTTTCTTTTATGTTTCTATTATTATGCACAAAATTTGTTCATTAGTTGAAGAATCGATCAGAGCAATTTCTAGAGTTGGGTGTTTTGGAGAAAGCAATAAGAGACAAGATCTGGGTATGGATCGTCTGGAATCACCAGGGACTTATTTTTGCTGTAATTTATGCCTTTAGTCTTAAAGAATCAACTCCTTGTGTCTAGATCAGAATCTCTATGCATATTTTCCTTTTTATGATTGATTTGTTTTGGTGGAAGGCGAGTACTGATATTATTGAGGCTCGCATGCTTTCTTTCTTTCAAATATCTTGGGTCTTTGAATACGTTTGTAACTGTCAAATGAGGCCTTGAAGGTTTCTTTTTTATGTACATGTTGTGTTGGGACTGTGTAGGAATGCCTCTCGACGTAATAAATAAAATAAGCCAAGAGATATCATTTTCTCGAAGACTAAATATTTTCTAAAGTTATAATGCATTTAATTGAAACAAATATTGTTGAATGTGTATTTTTACCATTTTCTTAAAAAGAGTAAAAACTTAAAATGAATTTATTTAATATTATACTTTTTTTTTTTTATTACACTTTCTAATTGTAAAACGAATGTTTCTATTATAAAATATTTAAAATTAAAGTTTATTTTATTTATTATATATAATGCACTAAGAGATATCCTTCTTGAGGTGCCTATTACACCTGACAATAAATATGATTAAAAATAGGTGCCTCGAGATCTCTCAACATATTTTACATATAATAAAATATGTATAAGCTAGTAGTAGTCACAGCACAAACTGAAAGACGTTAAATATATTTTAATATATAGTTTATATTGTATTAGGATTATCATTAGAGTTGTGGTTTAGGGATATGGCTTAGGATTAGGATTATAGTTAGGGTTTAGGTTAGGGTTAAGGTTAAGGTTAGGGTTAGGGTTAGGGTTAGGGCTTAGGGAACTATGATTATGGTTAGTGTTAGGCTTTACATCATGGTTAGTATTATTAGGGTTAGGGTTAGAATTTGCATTAGGATAGATTTATGGTTAGGATTATGATTAGGGTATGGGTTTACATCATTGTTAGTATTAGGGTTAGGATTAGAGTTAGGATTAAGGTTTAGGGTTTAGGATTAGGACTATTATTAAGGCCACGGTTTAGATAATATTTAGTATCATGGATAGAGTTAGGGTTTTGATTAGCATTAGGATTTAGGGTAAGGGTTAGGATTAAGGTTTAGGGTTCAGGATTAGGGTTTACATAATTATTTTTAATATAGTTAGTGTTACCTAGTTTTTCTTAATATTAATGTTAGGGTTGGGATAAGTATTTAGGTCTATGTCATGGTTACAGTAAGGGTTGTGTTTAGGGTTTAGGTTAAGATCTTTTTAGGGTTTAGTGTTTTGGTAACGGTCAGGATTAGGGTTGAGGGTTGAAGATTACAATTATGGTTAGTGTAGGGGTTTACATCATGGTTGATATTATGGTCAAGGTTAGGATTTTTATTAGAGTTAGAGTTAGGATTAGGGTTAAGGTTATGGGAAGGATCAGGGTTAGGATACATCATGGTTATGGTTAAGGTTTTATTAGAGTTAAAAATTAGCGTTATGGTTAGCATTGTGGTTTAGGTTTTAGGAGTAGGGTTAGGATTAGGCTTATGACTATTTTTTAGATTATGGTTGGGGCAAGGGTTAATATCATGATTAGTATTATGGATAGGGAAAGGGTTTTTATTATGTTAGGATTTAGGGTTGTGGTTAGGATTAGGATTATCATTAAGGATGAGGTTAGGATAAGGGTTTAGGTTTACATCATAGTTAGGGTTAGTGTTAGGTTTAGGGTTTGGGTTATGATCTAGTTTACGATTAGGGTTATGGTCAGGATAAAGGTTTAATATTTTATTTAGGGATTAGAGTTAGGATTATAATTAGGGGTTTTATTATGATTATGGTTAGTATAAGAGTTCATATCAGGGTTAGTATTATTATCAGGGTTACTTGAGTGAAGAGGAAATACGATTCCACAATTATTCACGTGTATCCACTTTAATACATTTTATTTATTGTCAAAATGAATCAATTAATAAATACAAAACATTGAAAAAATAGTAATCAAATGAAGAAAGTATTATAGTTTAAGGTGAATGGGCATGATTATGATTTTTTTATGAATATTTGACATCTTGTTATATTTTCAAGTAATTCATTTGAATTTTTATTTCCTACGATTTTATAGTGAATGGAAAGAAAGATTTGTATTAAAAAATTAAAAAGAAAGGCATCAAATAATTATCCAAATGAATAACCTTTGGTAAGGTAGCTAACCTCTATTGTTTATATATATTTTATTAATATTTTATTATTCTAGTATACTAATTAAAAAAAACAAATAAAACTATATAACTCAAAATTTTCATATAAAAAATAAAGCACATAAATCCATATATATTTTATTGCTCAAACTTCAACTTTGTTTTAAAGGTTTCATTTCTTAAAACTTTCAAAATTAATATTACGAGTAATTAAAATTATTGAACCTCCCTATCCAACCCCCTTCTTTTAACTTGTTTGTTTTATTTTTGTAATTAATGTTATCATGAAGTCAAATGCAAAGTTTTTACAATTTGGAGGTAATTACGTTACCGACTCTGAATATCAATTTATAAATCTAGATTACCTCACCATATTTTTCATCAATGATAGGAAAAATAAAAATCTTTACGAATTGAATTTAACTGACGACATCATTTTATCAGCACACTCTATTTCCTATTCTACAACAATGAAGAAATAGAGACAAAATAACTATCTCTGCATCATGGCTGACACTTTCAATAATTAGAGGCAAATAAGTCCAAAACATTTTATAACATTGTTTGGAATAACCTTTTAATATATAGATGGAAATATCAAATAAACAAAGAGAAAGAAAATTCGTACTCCAAGATTGCTTGGAAGAATCAGCTCAAAGAACAATTTAAAATTACAAGTTGCTACTCTTAAAAAAATGGAAGATTGTCAAAGCCCCTATATGGAATCTTAAATTACCGCATCTTTAAAACATCTTTGTTTTACTTTGAACATTACCTTTTTTTATTGAATAGCTTTAGAAATTTATTTACCAATGACCAGTAGCATAAATAAATGAACTGTAATTAGAGGGAAAGCACAAATACAACCAAGAGGGAGATATAGATATGGGGTAGTGCAGGGACTTCCATCACATCCCCTATAGCATTAGCACCGCTCTTGGACAACACCAACATTCTAATCAACATGATAACATAGGAAAACAAAAAAAGGATAAGATGAATATAACTATAAACACAAATTCCAAGTATTCCCTTGCAAAACATGGTAGAAGAAGGCAACGATACATGCCCTTGTAACAACAATAGAGTGAGGAGTATAAAACCTTCCAGGGGTCACAATGATCCATCCTCTTTATATTCTCCCACACTGTAAAACCTAGTCATTTCCTTGTTGGAGGAGGATACAAGAGACAAACAAAAACAAAGTCAATAAGCACCATAACAATTATTTTTACTTTGAAATGGAGAGAATTTTATTTTCAAATGACAAAGCCAACTATTTTAAGCTAGAAGAGAATAGAGTGAAAAGTCAACTTTAATATTTCATCAATTTAGTTTGGGTATTGTAGTGAATCTATTGTCCAATAGAGAAGTAGTCGGTCTTGCTTTGAAGATTGCCATAGAATGTTGCTACTCTACAATTTAAAAAAAAGAAGATGAAAAACATAATTGTTTTTAATTTGATAGTTTTATGAAATCTTTTGTAATTATCACTTGAAGAAAACATTACTTATTAAGATATTATTTATTAAATAATTATTTCATCGACCATTTTAGAGAGAACCAAATAAAGAAGGCAATCTCTTTTCTTTTATTTTTTTGAAGAATAATGAAAGCAATCTTCCCCATAGATGAACAAAAAAAAATTATTCACCCCTCGAACCAATCTTGATTCATCTATGAGTGGAGAAAAAGACAAGGAGTTGGAATCAGAGAAAAGAATACACTGGTGAGTCATGTCTTAATGTCCCCAATCATCAAGTCCAAATTCATTTGAAAGTAAGTCATTGGTTGGTGCAAGTAAATCTCAGCTTCAATGTATTACTAATAAAAGAAAAAAGAAAAAAACCTTTAGTTAAACTAAAATCTATACAACACCAAAATTTTTGAAGCTGACAAATGGTTAAAGAATTTATGGCTTTAGATGGTGAAATTCAAGAATCCAATTTCCAACTTTGCCTTCTGGGTATTTTAGGTAGAATCAAATTCACAATGGTGAAATGCATTGAAATTATTTGTAGCGCTCAACATCACATTTATATTCAAATAAAAGTTATCATTTATGACACACTACCTTAAACCCTTAGTTAATTGTTGTTACTTATTACATATATCTAAAACCTTGCCACAAAACTGAAAAATTCCCTAGAATGAAAGAAAAAGACTCCATTAATGTAAGAGAAAATAGAAGAAAAAAATTTCTCATCCAATTTTTTTTTTCTAGGAGAAGATGATTGAGGCGGTCCACATCTTCAAACTTCAACTTATCAAATTAGGAAAACCCTTTGATAACTATAATATGGAACCAAGAATTGTACACGTGCAAATGGTGTCTTCATCCACCAACTCCACAGCCTGTTGAAGATCCATAACATAATAATCCTCTTTCAGCTTAACTTCCTTGAGCTACACTTCAAAATGCCATACAAATTTCTCCCATCAAACCTATCAAAACATATCCAAGCATTAGATATGGTTATAGATCATGGAATATGATCTTAGTCGAGCAAGATGAGAGAACACTCTTAGCTGTCCTGAACTGATCCTAGACTATAAAGGGCACAATCACTTTTAACTAGATAGGAAGTGTCATGGTACTTAAGGGCTAATTTATCTATCTATTTATTCATTTTACCTTAACATCATAACCAGTAATAATATTGTGCTTCTCAAAGGGTTTTCCTTACTCCTTGCATAAGCATAATGGCCTCCAAGAAGCCCATATTTGCGACTCCAAATACCTAATCTTCCTTTATAGGGGGGCATTAATTAGTGAAACAATAATAATAGTTAAGAAATAGAGAAATAATCATGCTTGGATATAAATTAAATCAGAATGCTTATTTGGCATGCATATGTAACTTAAAATTATTATATTTTCAAATGTTTGATATTCTCTCTTTTATCATGTGTATAACCGAAGGAATATCAAATGTTGGCATTGACAAACACTTGAGGTGTACAAGGGTAATGCATTTCATAAAATTCATATTATTCTATTAATATTAAATTTTACTATTTTGTAATTATTGTGTCAACTCATTACTCCACCAATTCAACTTATAATACAATAAAATGAACATCATTTTTTTAAAGTCAAATGTTTACAACCAAATTCGGTTCCACTATAGGAAGCCTCTTAATTTCATTATTTAGTTTAAGTTTAAATATAAATAATATTATAATAATTTAGGATTTAAATTATTTTGAGATTAGGAATGGACAATATCTATTTGTTTTGTTTTAGATTTTGAATAAGATTTGTGTTTCTATTTCAATTGAATATCTATTTGTATGTCAATTTACATATACAAATTTTTCCTTTATTGTGTGGATGTAATCATATAGATTATGCTCTCTTACTTTATGATTAATCAAGATTTTCTATTGTTTGCTATAATATCTAATTTGGTTGTATTAAAGAATATATATAGAGGCCATGTAAAAAATATTATAATAAATATGTAGATTCTAATTTATTTCAATAGGGGAGAGGAGTCAATAGTGGAGTGGGGTTGACAACAAACAATATTGACATTATTTGGAGGGCTAGAACCATGGAGCGAGGAAGGCAACAGTCACATTTTCCAAATAGGGTCTTCAGACGACATTTGGGTTTAGATTACCAGGGGCAGACTTTCAGGAGATGGCCCTTCAACCATAAATCATGACAATTTTTTCCTCGAAACCAACAACAATTATCCAGAGCTTGGCAAGATCTAAAGAGCTTCAGGGAAGGAAACCATTCTTTCTACAGAAACAACGCTAGGAGAGGAGGACTTCAGGTGACGCCTGCAAGTTTCGGAGACATTGAAAAGAGAATGTGGAGACCCAAACAAGTGGATCAAAACAACAATGCAAAAGAGGTAACCCACAATAAAACTCCACTAGCAACCCCGTCTCTGCTCATTCAGAACAGGGAATGGATTAATAATTCTAATTTCTTAAAATTCAAAGCCTTCTTTTTAAAATGGCTGGGTTCTTGGCTAGCTTATGAAAAAATCAAAGTTTGGGTGTTTAGAAATGTTAGCCCAGATAGCACTCTGAAAACCCTTCAGAATGGCTTCTATATGGTGACATGCCCCACTCAAGACACCAAGATGGAGATCACCCAATCAGGACCTCATTTCTTGGAAGGTCTAGGTCTTTATATTAAAGACTAGGTGCCAAACTTTGACCCTTCCTGCCAAACCCTAGTAGACATCCCTGTGTGGATAAATCTCAAAAATCTCCCTCAGGAATACTGGAACATTGAAACCCTAACCATGATGGGTAACACACGGGGGAAAATCTTAGATTGGGGGGAGGCCCTAAATAATAATGATCTATCCAAATATTCAAAGATTATGATCTCTTGGAGTGAATCGTGTCCCCTCCCATAATTTCTTGAGCTCAGATCGAGCATTGGGGCATGGAAACAACCAATTGAGAAAACCAGTCGGGAAGATGAAGAAATCAATGTTGTTAGGGACACTGGAAAATGCAAGTGACTCTGCATTATCTGGGAAGAGATATTAAGTGATAGAGTAACAATCCAAACACCTTTGACCACTAGAGTAGTCAAAGCCACTCAAAATAATGGATCCCCAAAGCAATCTTTGGAGGCGGGACCGAGCAGGGGAATCAAGATCCATGAACTCTCTCCCATGGAAACATTGGTTGTAAACTTGGAAGTGAACACCCACCAACGTAGCCAGAAGGAAAATTCACCCAAGGACATTACCAATCATTTCAATCTTGCTAATGGCCCACCTAGGGATAGGCCTTCACAACCCCAAAATATTGCAAACGCCAAACTTACGAATATAGAAGATCTTCACTACAAATGTTTGGTGGGTCTGGGCTATTATAATTCTAATATTCAAACTGGGGGGGATTGGGACCCTGAGTCTGATGATGACAACACACATCTACAAAATGAAAATATCCCAGTAGGAATCCTAGAATCATTGTCAAACACCCCAAGGCCCCAAGCCTCATACATGGAAGCCAATAATAGAGCAGAACTAATGGGGGAAAGATCAGAGGAAGACAAGGAATATGTCCTGGCAACATGGATGGACAACACGGGAACTCTCATTAAAGATAACCCCATTTCACCTATCATAAATCTGGGTGACTCCTTTGAGGGAACTAGAGATAGTGGGGACAACACAGTGAATACTTCCGCTAGCAGAGATGAAGAAGAGGCAGACACAGGATTTTTTGGGGCTCTTAGAGTAGTTGGATGTCATGGAAGTCAGAACAATTGAATAATCAGACTCTTTCCTAGAAAAATATTTCCTAGGAGAAAGAAAGAAGAGGGGTGCAAGCACTCTTAAGATGAGGCTCAACAAGGCTGCAAATGTGAATGGCCAACGCAAATTGAGATCGAGAAAAGGCAATGCCTTTTACCGGGAGCAATGAAACTCCTATCTTGGAATGTTAGGGGCTGCAATGCCTCTAAAAAATGTTGACTGATCAAGCAGTGTTTTGATCAGGTGAAACCTAAAATATTTTTCATCCAAGAGACTAAACTCAAGTAGGAGGACAGTAAACAATTTGCAGCAAAATTCCCAAGATGGAAATTCTTCTTTGTTGAGGCCGAAGGGGCCTCCAAAGGGTTGGGACTCCTATGGAAGGAAGAAGCTATGCATGTGGAGGTCATTCAACATAACAAATCCTGGGTGTGGGCTAAGGAAGAC
>MU228165.1:723449-749906 GCA_018584345.1 Thuja plicata | reverse complement strand
AATTTAAATACAAGGTGATGAATTTATTTAATAAAATTAAATAAATAGTCGAATATAAAAAATATAGTTAATTTATAAGAATTAACTATATTGTTATAGGCAATATTAATTAAATTAATATAGAAATGAAAAATGACAATTTAGGGTGTCTACAAATCCCCAAGTGTACTTGAGGTGAAATTGAAAAATAGTTGTCAAACTCTGATATTGTATGAAGGATAAAAAATAGAGTCCGGGAAATGAATAAGAACATATAAAAATTAATATTGATTTGCATGTCAATGCATTAGTAACTATTAATAATGGAAGCATGTTGTTCTAAAACAAGTCATTAAATATTAATAACCAATAACAATGCTACATTCTACACACACTCTATTTTAATATTAGTTGCTGTTAGAAACATAAAAGAAAATGAAAAAAAGATAAGGAAAGAATCCAAGAGAGTGTGCAAAAGGAAGAGTTTTACCAAATACAAAGAAAGAGAGAGATTTTCCTTCAATAGATCAAACACCAAGTTCACCAAAATGCTCCAAGACCAACACAAGAACTCAAGGATTTTGAAAGGAGAAAAAAAGAAAAAAAACCCTTGTGAATAATATGTATGAGGCAAGAAGCCATGAAAGAGAGAGAGCTTGAGCAAGAAGCTCATTACAAAATTGTGAGAGCAAAAATGAGAATGAGAGAAGAAGAGAGAAGAAATCCCATGAGAACCAACTTGTGAGAACCAACCTTATAAACTGTGTGAGAAGCATCTCTTAAGTAGAGATGATTGAAGGAATTTGCATGTAACTATCATATCCTATGAATGCCACATTCACATTGAGTGTGTGCCAAATGTGAGAATCCTCTTAAAGATGAATATCTAATTTCCTTATTAAAGGAATTACAAAAATGTGACATGTCTTCCTTCTTGGACTAGAGGACAAATACAAATTATGATACCTTGGTTTATCCTTTAATTACATAATTCACCAAGGAAAGATTAAATTATAACACCCCCTTTAATCTTTACTTGGGGTATTTACAACAAGGGGTATGAAACCCATTTTTTTACAAAAATCTGCAACTTGATCTTTAATATAAGGAAGAAATTGTATTGTCTCCAAGTTTGCAAGTAGTCTTCTGGAAACATGATGTACAAGCAACTTTGGTAGAGCCAAGGGAAGTAGATGGGTCCTTTAAATTTGTTCAAGTGGAAGTATATGCACATCTCAAAGTAGTCTTGTGACTCATAGGACATGTGTAAATGAATCGATGTCTTTGGAAAGGTCCATGATATATCACTTGAATGAAATAATAGAAAAACCACAAGTAGATTTCCCATAGTTGGGATCTACCCTTGATACAAATATGTACACCTTTGAAAAGAAACTCATAATATGTATCATAAAATAATTCAACTTTAGATAAATTTTAAAAAATTTAGAATGAGATAAGTATGAGCTATCATAAAAATGTGCAATGTAGCTAACATGATATCAAGATAAACCATATGCTCAAAGTTTCAAAAAGAACAAGTTAGGTACGAAAGTATTTATGAAGGCTCTCATGAAAGAAATATACTAAAACACAAATGACCACAGACAAGGTCAACTAATGAAACTTGCATCAACAAAGCATCAATAACATAGATATAGACAGTCCAACAATGAATCATCTCACTGCAAGAAAATGGGTGATGAATCCACAACCTGCATGACTCATGATCTAAGCAATGAAGAATGTAGTGCATTATCATGTTAGTATATTAATCAAAGAAATATGAGAGAGACAATGATAAATTAGAATAACATGAGATTAAAGCACCAAAATAATGTAAGATCCTGATTTGCCAAGCATGTTTACCATTGTCAAGAACCAAAAGACAAGTTTATAAGGAGTAATAACATATTACCTGCCAGAGATATGAGAAATCCAACAAAATTCAAGGAGGATTTCAAGAACAACATCCTCACCAAAAAATAAGCAATAGAACAAGTTGATAAACATCAACTGAAGTAAGTGCATCCAATACAAATTACAAATGGAACAAGTTGATAAACATCAACTGCAGTAAGCACATCCAATACAACTTACAAATGGAACAAGTTGATAAACATCAACTGCAGTAAGTGCAACCTAGTGCAACTTACAAATGGAACAAGTTGATAAATGTCAACTCAAGTAAGTGCAACTTACAAATGGTACAAGATGAACCCATAAAAGATGCAACTAAGTGCATAACAATAGATCATATAAAAATGATAGCAATTAATGCTTAAATAATAAAATTAATAATAATACACATGAAGGAAATATCAATAGATTACTCACAATACATGAAAATTTATAAATTAGCATTAGCAATGTCTTTATTTGCATTGGATCGAATATTTGATGCATATCATTTTGTTTCAAAAAATTGAAATAATTTCAAAAAGTTGAACGTTGGCTAGCTAGGAAAATAGAAATACCCCAGTCACTGGAATAATAATACCAATTGAACAAATTTTGAAAACATAACTTGCAATTAAAAAACATTCTTAAAGAAAACATACTTTAAAAAAAATCTTAGCAGAATCAAATTAATGTAGACATTATAGTACCTCTATTTAAATGAATTTGAATTAATTTTTTTGAACACTCCTTATATTAAAATACTTGAATAATAATTCTAATTTTTGAAGAAAAGATGAAATCATATTTATATAGGTAAGAAAAGACATGATTAAGTAAGAAAAATGAGCAGTTTACTTAAACGAAGTGAAATAGAATGAATATATAATGATAAAGAGAAAAAAAAGATAAATTTAATTTAAAGTTAAGCACACTTTGAATGGTTAAATAATGATATGAAAAAAAATTTAAATTTTTAGTGTAAATGAAGGAACAATTTTTGATTGCAATGAATTAATGAAACAACAATTGAATATGGTTAGAATTGATACATTGAACGAAGGAATGAAGCGATATTAAGAAATATAGAGCAGAAAAAAAGTATGAACGTTTAAAATATTTGATTAAATTTTTTATTTTTTAAAAGTTTAAAATACTAAGTTTAGAAGTGATTAACTTTAAATAAACTTGGATTAGTGAATAAAGAAAGATTAATGAAAGACAAATTAAATGACCAAATTTGAATAAAGAGATACCTTAAACTTTAAATAATGAGATATAATATATAAGAAGCCAAAATAGATGAATAAATTTGAAGGAAAGAATTCCTTAATTATAAAATAATAACATAAATAGATTAAATGAGTCAAAGTTTGAAGAAATCGATCAACCTAGAGCAAAAATAGATAAACCATAGATTGTAGAGAGAAGAGAATCTCAGAACAATAATCTTAACAAATATTTTGCTGTAGAATGTAGAAAAAAATGAATACTGCCAAAACACTATTATAGGAAACTAAATTCCTAGCTGCAACCTGCAAAAGAATGATAGAATATCAGATAAATATATGGCCAATGAACAACGAGAGAGATGCTGCGAGAGGTAAGGAGCTGGACCGACAAAAGTTGCACACAAGAGTGTTAGAGATAGAAAACTAACAATACCAAAGAGAAACATTTTTTTTAATTATTAAATTTTTTTTTACTGCTCCATAACAACTGCCTCCTTTTTAAAAATGTTTTTCCTATTTAATTTGATGAGAACTTTTAAATAAAAATTGTTTAAATTGATTAGAATTGCGTGAGCAACAAGAGGCTATGGAATCACAGGCACAAAAATGTTTTAACAACTCTGAGAATGGTTTAACAACGTGTTTTAATTGCACTGCGAAAGGTTTAACAACTCTGTGCTAAAGGAGATGGAACCAATGCTGGGCAAGAGTATTACCAATGCTACACAAGGAATAAAATACTGCTAAAATTTTTACAAAGTCACAATGACCACATAGCCATCTGGAGTCTAGTTAACGACATCCCATTTGGTTGTTATGTTCCCATTTGGATCTAGTGGGTGTAAAGTTTTGCGAAGGAGAATGAGGAAGGAGCACAGAGAGGCTGAGCAGGGGGTAAGGAGAGGAGGCTTTGCACAAGGGAAGAGCTATGTGAGGGGCTGAGAGGGAGAAAACAAAGATGCACAATGAAGAGAAGAGTTGCATAATGAGGGGAGTGTGCATCAGAGAGAGGATGAAGATGGTATAAAGTATGGTAAGAATAAGTGTAAAATGTTGCACAATATGATAACAAATAAAGGTATAATAATGAATATCAATAATAAAGATACAATGAGAAGTGAGAAAGTTTGATAAACAATGCAAAAGACAACTTACAAATAGCTGATAGAGATTAAACAATGTTCTGCAAGAAAAATAAGGATTCTGTTTGCAACCAAATAGAGATATATAAAAAACAAACAAAAATATGAATATAACAATAACAAATGTCAGTAAATATAAGAAGAGGGTGATGACATAAGTTTTTCCATTAGTATGCAAAGAGAAAACAATTTTGAACGGTCGGTTACACTACACTGAAAGTTAGGTTTTCAGTTCAGACCGAAAGTGCTAAGGAGAAACCCGACGACACAAGTTTTGAAGTGTAAACCAAAAGTGCAACCCAAAGAAGACACAGAGGAACCTGACAAGCAGGTTAAAATATAAACCAAAAGAGAAGAAACAAAAGAACCCAATAACAAAGGAACCCAACAAAGCAAGGGAACACCAAAAGACAGTCAAACTGATTTCAGAGCAAACCGAGCATCAGACACCGAAAGTCAGTTATATCCTGAGAAAAGTGGATCTGACTTCCACATCAGATAAAACAACTATATTCTATATTTACAGTTTTTATTTGTTTTTAAATCCATTTCTTGAGGAACAAGAAACATTATTGTAATTGTTTTAATGAATCTAACTGATTAAAAACATGCAAACTAGGAGATCAAGGTCAAGTTGTAAACCTTTGATCATAGAGTTAGTTTTGTAATACGTGAAACTTAATTAGGTCAATCTATGTTATAAATAGATGTTATAATCATTCATTTGAGAAGGATGGGAGGATGATTGTATCCAATGAGCACATCTATGGATCAGACTGAGAGTTTCAAGAAGAAGAACAATAAAAGATGAATTTGGTTATCAAGAACCAAGAACATAGGCTATCGAGAAACAAAGGTATTAATCAATCACATTAGGTGACACATTTATGCATGTAATCTTGAATGGATCTGTAATCAACAATTGTAGATTGCATACACTCAGGTCAATGAGTATTTTTGTCTATATTCTAACAAGTGTATCAAATAGAAGAAATCCTTTCAAGAAAGGTGGATTTAACAACCCTATTGTAAATCTCTTAACCAAGTGCACACTAAACAATGTTGCTAAAGCTATTAACAGAGTAGGACTTAAATAATCTCCACATAATACTCCTAATAGGTTAGATCATCAGAAGTTATCAAATTGTAAGCCTTAACATGCCCCTTCCAATCTGCAAATAGTGAAGTTTTTGTGGGTGCCATCCCCACCGCAGTTTTTACCTTCTAACAGGGGTTTTCTATGTTATCATATCTTGTGTTATGTGTCAATTAATTTCATGAATTTTTATATGAATGCCTACATATAATTAAGAATATAATTGATATCACATGCATAAAGGAAGAACATCAGATATGATCGGTAAAGAAAAGATTTGATTACATAAGGATAAAGGTTAATTAAATAAAAGTTTTAGAGGTACTAATTCACCCCTCCCCTCTCAGTACACACTTCCCATTATTTCCAAAAATTGGTATCAGAGCTAGATCTCTTATTTGGAAAGTTTAAAGACTTAAGAGAAAAGACCATACAATGAAGAAGTACAGGCTTGACAAGAGTATTGAGAATCAGAAGCTAGAAATTTAGATCTTCTATGAGTAGTATAAAGAAGCTAGAATCAAGATGATACAACTCTTAGATGAAAGAAAGATTATGACATCTCGTTGTAATGAAACAGATTACCATGAGGAAGAGATTCCAAATCTATTTGAGTCTTTAGGATCTACATCTAGCAAAGCATTAGACACATCAGAAGAAAGCATCACAAGTCTGAATAAAATCAATCAACGCCTGGCTGGACAAGTGAAATCTCTACAAATTAGTCAAGAGACACAGATGGTAAGAATGATTGATGTCATGAACAATGCTAGACAAGCTGAGCAAGAGAGAACACTAGCTATTGATGATAGGAGGAAGATTACTGAAAAGCTACAAGAGAAAGAGTCAGAAATAAAAAGACTTACAGAACATCATCATGAGATTACAAATTAGATTATTCTTATGAGTGAAGAGGCAAACATAATGAATACATAACTCATCAAAAGAATAGAATTTATCGGTGAGCTAAGAGAAGAAAATGAAAATCTGAAACACGAAGTAAGAATTCAACAACAACATAATGAAATAATCAAAAGAGCTAAAGAAAGCAATAAAAGGATGGATGATTTTCTAGATGGACAAAGGAGAGCCAACAACAACACCAGACTAGGCTATACCGAGAATGGATAATCACCCAACCAAGTTGATCCAAAGAATGTCTATGCAAATCCAATACCAAGAAATCTGACATGCAATCACTCTAGAAGGCAAGGCTACACATCAATGTTTGCAAGAGCAAAATGAAAGGTATTCCTAAATCCACACCTTCATTCATAGGAACTTGTTGTAAATGCAACAAGAAAGGACATAAAGCATATGAATGTAAATCTAAGGTGAAACAACCAAAGAAGGAAACCTACATGGACAAATACTGTCCTACTTGCAAAATGAATGGGCACACATCTCTTCAATGCTGGAAGAAGAAAAGAAGCATGGAAGCCTAAAGGTCAAGAAATTGCCTATCAACCGAAAAGAGTTAGTAGCCAATATGTTTGGGATTACAATACATGGGCACACTATACAACATGTGGAATATTTGGTCACATAGTTGCAAACTATATGAGATAATGGACAAGAAATTCTAGAGGCTGGACTAACCCCAGAATGGTATGTTTACACTATCATAAAGTTGGTCATCTGAAGAAAGACTGCAGAGACTGAATGACAGAGACAAGCACCTTTGCCAATGGAAACACCATTGAAGACATCAGGAAGATGAGAAACAAAATGTGGAGGAAATCTACAGACATTGATGAAGCTACACCGAGCAATGAAAATGGTGACACCTTATCCAATGGATCTAGTGACATCATCACCCGCACCTAAGTAGAACAAGTAAGTATGGAACTGCATTATACCAAGTTATATTTTGCATCAATTCCATTATACATAGTTAAAATACCAAATTAGCATGATTAAAGATGCACTATGGTATTACTTGTAATTCTGTGAAATAAAATCTCATCGGTCAATACATACTGAAATGCATCAGTGTACATACAAAGCTAAGTTTCCTACACTTACCGAGAATCATCGGTTAACATATAAAAGCTAAAGTTGCTAGTGTAAACCGAGATCCATCGGTAATCATATGAGTTGACAATGTTGTCTTCGCCGTACACCGGAATCTATCTATGAACATAACAAGTTAAAAACTTCCCTGAAGCATCATGTTATCACTGAGAATGTTATTATGCATCACCCGACGACTCTGTCTTCACACACTGAGAAGTGGTTGAGCATTAATGACTCAACATAGGGCAAAGTCTATAAATAGATGACGGAAGGGTTTCATTCTTCACCAAGCAATTAGAGTAAAGAGACGGAGCAAAACTAGAGCATGAAGTGAAAACATTGCAGAGTGACTCCAACCCAATTCACAACACTCCAATCAGATTCCTAACAGCTATAGAGGTTGAAGTAACAGAGATAACCGAGAACTCTATTTTTGTTTATGGGAAAAAGCCCTAATTTAAGAAATGATGGAAACTACACCAAGAACCGCTAAGATCAAGAATGTTAAGAAGAACAAGGTCAACCTAATCAAGAATTCAACCTGTGAAGAATCACATTACAAGATATGTCCTGAGGTTGCTTCAAAACTCAACAATGCTGGTGCATTCTCTAGAATACCAGCTAGGGTTTTACTCGTCGAAGACGTGCGAGCATATATACACTGCAAGATAGAAGAAATCAGAGACTTGGAAGTTGAGAAAGATTTCAAGAAGATTTGTAACAATGATGGCACTATCAAGGAAGAGCACAAACACATTGAAGTAAAAGGGCTCACAAATGCCCTATGGTTCCTGAAGTATTTCAAGACCGAATGGATTCAGTTAGTACTAAGCATGATACATGACCAAAAATTATGGCTAGATGAGCCAAAACTGATAACCAGGGATGTTATACATGTTTTCACTGGTTATCCCATAACCAATAAGGTAAAGGCACTAAAGTACCCACCTAAATTTGAAATTGAGAAGAATACAGGAGCTGCATGGAATGGAAGAGGACTAAAGGTATCCACCATCAACGATGATGAACTAAAATTTGGAGCATGTGTCTTAGGATACAATTTCTTTTAGGCTAGCAGGATGGACAACAATGCACCCAAAGCACTGGATACAGCTTACAAGATTGTCAAGAAGGGACTGCACTTGGATATGTCAGAACTGCTACTCAGACAATTAGAAGAGAACATGAAGACAATAAGAAATGTAAAGTCTAATTCATGTAATTTTGGATCTCTGATTATGTGCATATTTTTCTATTTCCAAGAATCTTTCCCATCTATAGGAAAGGTCAAATGGGACACTACAAGACTAATGACCATACATATTAGTGAGTTCATCAAATCACTAGGAGATAACTTTGAGTTAGTCATGGATGAATACTTTGTTGGATTCAAAGATAGAATGCATAAGAGAGTAAGGATTCCAGAACTGTTAATTGAAAAGTTCAAGACTAACATATGTTTTATGGTAGACACTGACTATACATACATCAATCCAGCTATACCGAGAACAACATGGCTATCTCCACTTTATTATGAGGTGAACATAGATCAAGAATCAAATGTTATTAAGGCATTGATAAATGAGCCATTAGATAAAACACAACCTAAGTTTGGAACGCATGAGGAAGCCAAAGAAAGGATTAAAACTGGCTTAGTTGTGAAGAAGATTGATAGGAAGAAAGAAAAAATGGTTAAGAACTCGAAGAAAAAGCTATCGGTGAATGAAGAGGAAAATGAATAGAAAGAAGAAACCGAGGGACAGTCACCCATCGGTGAAGCTGAGAAGGATAGTGAATCAGAGTCTACAGAGTCAGATACACCACTACCTCCACCAACAAAGAAACCTAGGACTACTGCTGCAACAAGGACCAGAAGTCAAACAACAAAGGATGAAAGTCCTTCACTGATAAAAAAATGTAAGGTAAGAACCTATAAGAGGAAACCTCAAACAAAGAAAAGGGGACCAACAAAAAGAAGAAAGTTCCTAAGAACAAGAGAAGAAATTGAGGACACCGAACATGATGAATCTATCCAAAAGGAAAAGAATAAGATTCCTAAAGCCATAGATGAAATATGTGCATCAATGGTTGAGTCAGGATCAATTACTAAGTCCAAGATCAGAAAATGGCTTAGTCTGGACCCCGTGGACCAGAATAAGATTAAGGAGGCAATTATCACAATGATGAGTATATTTAAATATATACATATATAATTTCATAAAAAAATGCCAAAAGAGCTATATGAAAGATGATCTGCCAGATGGACTTAGGCATTGAAGAATGAGAAGGAGATAAAGGAAAGAGTCCTAGTCTCTCTTATGCCTCCCGAATCTAAAATGGAGGAGATTGAGGAGATGATGAAGAAACATGTAAAGGAGTTCTCACCCAATATGATATTTTACAAGGTTCTACAGGGAAAGCTTATAGAGATAGAGAAGGATAGTAACAAAATTTGGAGTAAAATACTTAATAGACCCACTGAGGAGGCAAGCCCTGAGAGAAAATTACCTCTCACAAATGAGCCACACAATGATGACTCTCTGGATAAGCCTACCCAAGAGCATATCCTTTTAAATGACACTGAAGATGTCATAATAGTAGAATTGGACAAAGAAGAATTGAACACAACAGGCAACAAGGATATGGATGTTGTTGATGAAACATGGCTAGACAATATTGTTATTGACATCACCGATGATCCTGCAAATGAAATTCAAAAATACGAAGATGTCACTGTTTTCAAGGACCAAACCGACGAACAAGACACTACAATAGATTCAACACAAGTACACATACCGGGCCAGGTGCTATTATTAATTCAAGCAATCAATATAATCTCACAGAAGGAGAAGACCCCCGAGCTCGATGCAAGCATACCCGAGGATGCAGGAGAAGGAGAAAATAAAGACACATTTGATGACTAGAATGTCATTGGAGGAGATCAAAATGTAACAGGTGAAGATCTCAAAAAAATAGATGGAGATCAAACTGAAAAAGATGCACAAATTAAAGATACAGAAGAAGTGCAAAAAGAGAAAGATGAGCAAGATAAGAAAGTTGATACCACACAAAGGACACCAAAGGCAATGGTGCAGATACACCAAAGGTAGACAAGGAGACATCCTTAGACAACCGACAACAAACATCAAGCAACAAGACAAAGGTACAACACCGCAAAATCCTTCTTCCAGTACATCAGACCAAGCAGAGAAACTTGCTATGGTTTTACATACAGGTGCATCACAAAAGAAGAAAAATAAAACCAAGAAGAAAAATTTGGAGGTCACACTTGATGAGATCATAGAAATACCAAAGTGTGATCCAACTACTTTAGATTTTTAATCACTCCAAGAATATAAAGAAATTTGTCAAAGGAAAACTTTGCAAGAGAAGCTTAAGAAGTAGCACCGAGACTCCTTAGTAATGGAGACCACAAGGGATATCTTAAACCAGATAGTTCCTGACATTTATGTTGATCATAATACCCCCATTCTGGATCAAATAGCCATTCTCACCAATTCCATCACAACACAGAATGTAGATGAAGAAAAGGCGATTAAGGAACGAGCATAATAGAAGTTCTAATATAAATTGACAGAAAAGATCAGTGAAGAAGTGGCAGAAATAAGGTAAAGCTTTCGGAGTTAACAAATGAATTAGATCCTATCATTACTGAATTTGTTTCCTTAATACAAAAGGTATGCACTTTAGAGAAATTTAAAAAGGATAACAATGATAAGATTACAAAGATCGATTCCTATCTAAATGCAAGTGCTCAAGGTCTAACCACAAAGGGAAATGCAATCAAATTGCATTATGAGAAGATCATTGAAATCAAATGGTTAAGACAAGAACTTTGGGAAGCAGAATCACAGTTTTGAGAAGAGGTCATCGAGATACAGTCTCAACTTTTATCAAACCTCACACTTATGCAACAACACATAAGTATGACAAGATACCTAATTGCCACCCCTGATATGTCTTTAGAAGACAACATCTACGACATGCATGATAGGATCACATTAGAGCATATGGATCTTGAGAATTTAAAGGAGAAATGGGAGAAGATGATGGAGGAAATGAAGACCTCTCACTCTCATATTTTTGATAAGATATAGGTATACACCTTTTCCCTTAATATCAAAAAGGGGGAAAAGGAAAATGATATGTACAAAAGGGTAAAAGGAAAATATAGGACAAAGGGAAAAGACAAGGTGAAAAGGAAGAGATAGTATAAAGACAAGTGTACATACACATATACTATACTATATCGGCATATGCATAGGGGGAGTCATGAAATGACTAAGGTAAACACATGGTGTACATACTATAAACTTTGTTAGTATTTTGCACATATCTATCTTTGATACTAATGTCAAAGGGGGAGATTGATGACATAAGTTTTGCCATTAGTATGCAAAGAGAAAATAGTTTTGAACTGTCGGTTACACTACACCAAAAGTCAGGTTTTAAGTTCAGAACGAAAGTGCTAAGTAAGGAGAAACCTGGCGACACAAGTTTTGAAGTGTAAACCAAAAGTGAAACCTGAAGAAGACATGGAGGAAACTGACAAGAAGGTTACACTATAAACCAAAAGAGAATAAATAGAGGAACCCGACAAAAAAGGAACCTGACAGAGCAAGGGAACATCGAAAGGCAATCAAACAAATTTTAGAGCAAGCCGAGCATCAGACACTGAAAGTCAGTTATATCTCGAGAAAAGTGGATGTGACTTCCATGTCAGATAAAAAAACTATATTCTATATTTAGAGTTTTTATTTGTTTTTAAATCCATTTCTTGAGGAACAAGAAACATTATTGTAATTTTTTAAATCAATCTAACTGATTAAAAATATGTAAACTAGGAGATCAAGGTCAAGTTGTAAACCTTTGATCATAGAGTTAGTTTTGTAATACGTGAAAATTAATTAGGTAAATCTATGTTATAAATAGATGTTGTAATCATTCATTTGATAAGGATGAGAGGATGATTGTAGACAAAGAGTGCATCTATGGATCAGACTGAGAGTTTCAAGAAGTAGAACAACAAAAGATTAATTTGGTTATCAAGAACCAAGAACAGAGGCTACCGAGAAACAAAGGTATTAATCAATCACATTAGGTGATACATTTATACATGTAATATTGAATGGATATGTAATAATAAATTGTATATTGCATACACTTAGGTCAATGAGTATTTTTGTCTGCATTCCAACAAGTGTAGCAAATAGAAGAAATCATTTCAAGAAAGGTGGATTTAACAATCCTATTGTAAATCTCTTAACCAAGTGCACACTAAATAGTGTTGCTAAATCTCTTAATAGAGTAGACCTTAAATAGTCTCCACATAATACTCCTAACAAGGCATATCATCAAAAGTGATCAAATTGTAAGCCTTAACCGACCCCTTCCAATCTGCAGATAGTGAATTTTTTGTGGGTGCCATCCCCATCGCAGTTTTGACCTTATAATAGGGGTTTTTCACATTACCATATCTTGTGTTATGTTTCAATTACTTTCATGAATGTTTCTATGAATGTCTATATATAATTAAGATTATAATTTATATCACATGCATAAAGAAAGAACAACATATATGATCGGTAAAGCAAAGATTTGATTACATAAGGATAAAGGTTAATTAACTAAGAGTTTTAGAGGTACTGATTCACCCCTCCCCTCTCAGTACACACTTCCCATTATTTCCAATAGAGGGTTAAACAATGATCAATCCTGCAAAGTTAAACCAATGTTATGATAAATAGGTAGAAGTTCTGCATGCACATAGAGATAAAAAGAAATCTAAGATGTTATTAATCATGCAAGAACCAAACTAGCAGAGGGAAAAAATAAAATGATTAGTTTAAACCAACATAGATAAATGCACGAATAACTTGTAGAGCGTTAGAATATAGATTGAATGATCAAAATGAAAAACCCTTGCGGTTGCCCGATAGAGGGTAAGAATATAGAATATAGAGCGTAAGAAATAGAGAACCCTTCCAGTTTCCTGACAGAGGGTGTAGGTTAGTACTTTAAAAAAACTTGAAAAAGAGATGAATACTCTTAGATTTGCAAAAAAAATGAAAGAAAACCCTGTAAACAAGAGTTAGATCAACAAAAAATCTGATTTCTTCTCCTCAACCGAGGTATCTTTCAACTATTCCTGCATGCAACACTCAAAACAATGATTAAACCAGCTATGATACCATGTTAGAAACATAAAAGAAAATGAAAAAAAGATAAGGAAATAATCCAAGAGAGTGTGCAAAGGGAAGAGTTTTACCAAATACAAAGAAAGAGAGAAATTTTTCTTCAATAGATCAAACACCAAGCTCACCAGAATGCTCCAAGACCAACACGAGAACTCAAGGATTTTGAAAGGGAAAAAAACAAGAAAAAAATCCTTGTGAATAATATAATGAGGCAAGAAGCCATGAAAGAGAGAGAGAGAGAGAGAGAGAGAGAGAGAGAGAGAGAGAGAGAGAGAGAGAGAGAGAAAGAAGCTCATTACAACATTGTGAGAAAAAGAATGAGAATGAGAGAAGAAGAGAGAATAAATCCCATGAGAACCAATTTGTGAGAACCAACCTTACGAACTGTGTGAGAAGCATCTCTTAAGTAGAGATGAGTGAAGGAGTTTGCATGTAACTCCCATATCCTATGAATGCCACATTCACATTGAGTGTGTGCCAAATGTGAGAATCCTCTTAAGGAGGAATATCTAATTTCATTATTAAAGGAATTACAAAAATGTGACATGTCCTCCTACTTGGACTAGAGGACAAATACAAATTAGGATACCTTGGTTTATCCTTTAATTACATAATTCACCAAGGAAATATTAAATTCTAATAGTTGCATAGTTTAATATATATTCCTACAAATGTACAAAAAACCAAGTTGGTTATTTGGTATGTTTTGGAACTCTTGAACCAAGTCAAATATTTTATGGTTTAAGAACCATGTTGAGTAGTTGATAAAAGAACAAACTTGTATCATTAGATAAATAGACTGCAATATTAAAAAAGTACAAATGATATAATTCACGCGTAAAACTGTATAATCATGTCAATTGATATTAATAATGTCCAAAGGAGGTAATTGATTAGAAATTTTATAATTACAAAAATATACACAAAAACAAGATTTCAAAATTACATTTGATAGTATAGTCCATCTTAGTTGAACTTATATAATGACAAAATACACATTAAAAAGAGACCGTACATTACTAAATTATAATGTTTTTGATATTAATCAAAAACCAAAATAAGGGGTTTGAACCTTACACAACCACAACATAAGGTCTTTTAGGAGATCAACAAAATGTTACAAAAGGTGTTGGTTGTTACAAGTCAAGACCACATAGGCATGTTGGAGTACGATATCACTGAGAGGGGGGTGAATCAGAGATATAATTGTATCATATAAAATAGTGAGATATACTATGGAGGACGATCACTCACCAAATCAAATGGACTAGGGAGGGCCTATGATACATGAGGAACACCTCCAAAGGCTCACCCTCAAACCCAAATCAGATTAGCACAACCCAAAAGGATGATGAGATGCTAATGTTAGATCTAGATTTGAAGATGGAGTGTGGGGATGGGTTCCTTTAATGTTAAGATGTATATGATATGTAAACTAATTTGCAAATCTATGAAAGGAATTGATGCTATGATAATTGAAATGATAACTAAATAAATATGATATCAGACTTGATGCATAAAAGTAATTGCAACATGAAAAGAAGAAGAATGAAACCACCTTGAAACTAGGAGAAGATGGAACAAACTTTAGATCTGGAATTGTCTATCACAGAATTATTGGAATAAAAAATGGTTCTGAATATGGCACTCTAAGACATGTAACTCTTAACTGTTAAATTTATGGATCCAAAGGACTACTTCAAACAAATTCTATCTTGTCCAAGAAACTTGACCTAGTCTTGGAGGCTCAAAAATTGATGAAATCCGTGAAGGATCTGCCATTGGTTCTGAAACTCCCAAAATCTAGATCCCAAACTCTGAAAACTTGTTCCTGCATACAAGGATAAGGGGAAAAGGTTGTGGAAAGGGGGTTTCCTTGGTCAAGACCATGTATAGGAATAAACCTTGAAATGAAATAGAAATTGTATAAGGAAAGTAATGTAAACAAGATAAATGTAAGTTTTACCTTGCATGAGAAACCCTCATGGATGGATGTAGAAATCAGGAAAATCTATGAAGATAATTGAAATGTATATTTGGAATGTGTTGTAGACTCAAGAGGCCTTCACAAATGCATGGATCTACACTTTCTAAATCCGAGATCTTCAATGAGTGTATGCATGAAATATTGAAAGGAGAAGAGGAATGAATCTTCTTGCTTGCTTCAAAATTCCTCTAATTGGCCATCATGGGAGACAAATTTGCATCAATGAGATAATATTTCCTTTTCTTGAATGGAAGAAGACTTGGATAGCTTGAAATGGATGTTTTCCTTCAAATATTGAATCCAAATCCTCAATTCCACAACTTGAATGCTTGATTGCTTTCACTTGATCAATTGATTGCTCTTGAATTTGAGATCATGTAAAAATTCCATATATATAGTGGATGTATTATGGATGTCAAAATGAGAGGAGAGAGACCCCTTTTATACTCATTTCAGAATTAAACATTTCCAAGTCAACCACAAATAAAGATAAGGAAGAAAAACCTCCACATTGGGCCCTGAGCCCACTTAAACATAGTGCCCTAGGACAAGGTCAAATTGGGTTGACCTTGTCTAGGACAAGGCCGAACTAGTCCCAACATTGCTAAATTCAAAGAAGATTCGGGTCTTGGGAAATGTAAAAATTTTCAAGGAAGAAAATGAAAGATGCGGGAAATCAAGCATAAAGACATTTGGATCTTGAAATAATTAAAATGTGGTCTAAGAGGTCCTAAAGACATCCAATAATGGGTTCTCAATTTTTAGGATGGTACATTTATCCCCCACTTTTGTGAGAGTATGAGAAAAGCTCATGCTCATGGTAAAGTAGATCAAATGCATAAGATGATCTCATTAAGGTTAAATATACAAAGAAACCTCAAGCCCCCCAAGTGACTTAAGTCCTCATTAAAGAAAAAACCAAAATAAGAGAGGCATCGCCAGAGAGAGAGAGAGAGAGAGAGAGTATGTCTTATTGTGAATCACATAAGGAAATTGTTTCAAAAGATGGAATTGAATAGTCTAGCAAGTTGTATTATGCTATTTCAATCCATCGAGAAGGATCAGACCTTAAAGGAAATTACTTCTAATAATGAATCCAACAACAGAATGATCAATCCTAAGGAAATGTAAGCTTCCTTAGGGATCAAATAAGAATGTTCAGTCAAAGGACCAAGTGTGCATGGTCAGTCTAGGATGAAATGAACAATAGGGACCAGTCTATGGACCCACTGAAAAATAGCATCGAATCAATGTGTGTGTGCAAAATGTGAAACACAGAGTAGAGTGTATGCCCACACATTAAAGCTATTGCAAATGCCTTAACATAAGCAATTGCTTTAACAGAGTGTACATGTATCCATAAGAAATGTTTCCACAGTGAAATGCCCCCAAGAAAGGACAAACCAGGGGAAATGAGCACATGAAAAAAGAGAGCACAAAAGGGATCTACCAACTCTAGGGTCAATAGATCATATGATAACTAATGTATATCATGATTATGTCAAAATGAACCATCATCATCCCCTAGAGGTATTAGAACTACAAGCACATGGAAGAAAGACACATAAGAGTTACAAAGAAGTCTTTTTGGGTTGGCATCATATAGACCAAAAAGAAAAGGTAGCTACCATTTTGCATCATCCTAGGCAAACAACACAAAGGAACATGTACAAATAGAGGCATAGGCACGACATAAAATTTAACAACATATAGAAGAAGAGAGATACAAATAGAAGAATGTGTATGAAATTGTGATTCCTTTATCACCTTGCACGAACAAAGCAACGAGGGTCATTTAAAGAAATCTAAACAAAAAATGAAACAAGTAGCACAACACAAGGGAAGCACATCACGACAAACAAACAAACAAATAAAAAAAGAAAATCCACCATATAAGAGGAGCTAGTCAAGCGTATCGCATACCCCCTATATCGGTCTATAGTGTATAGGGAAGGTGGGAAAATTGCAAGGGGAGCAACATTAAGCACAACAGATGAAACAATATCCAGTTCCAAACAAGGAATATGTTGTGAAGATAGGTCATTGTATTTCTTACTAAAAATGATAGATAACTATTGTGAAAGTATATCTCGTAAATCATGATCAATATCAATAGTCTCATATATGTCATCAGAATCACTAGCATGAATAGCATTGTTAGCATCAAGAACATCATCATCAAGAGTATCTTATTCATCTAGATTAATTGTAATAGAATCCAAGATACGAATTGCATTGTCATGTTTTTTCTTTTTAACTTTGTTTAAATTTACTTCCTACATTGGCTCAGGCATGGGTTGGTCTAAGGGAAATGAGGCATGATGAGGTGTATGAGGTGAAGCAATGTTTTGAGAAGCACGTTGAAAGGATTTAGCAATACACTTGCAATGATGATCATGAGCATGGCGATTACATTTATTTTTTCTAGAAATTTGGGTTGGGATAGGATCAATCAACATCGAGTTCTTTTCTTCTTTATGAGGAAGAACTACACGAACCACACTAAGTTGAGAGATGGGCTGAGAAGTATGTATATAATCAATAGGAAGAGGAGTTATAGGTGTTGTAGGGAGAAATCCACGTCCAAGGCAAAGAGATAGAACATCCTTAGGTTTTCTAAGTTCACAAATCTTTTGAACCTTGTAGGCTTGGTATGATCTATAGAGATGTTCAGGATGGGTTTGAGTTGGTTGATGCATAGAAGGCCAAAAGAAATAAAGGTCAAATGAGTCATGAGGCACATAAGGATGATAAATACTATGGTTAACAGTCATGATTTCTCCATTATGAGGAAATTTAACACATTTATGAATAGGAGAAGCCATGATGTGCATGGAGGTAAGCCAAGGAAGACCAAGTTTGACTTAAACTTGATTAGAAGTTGGAATGATAGTGAAGGTAACATCTAAAATTTTACCACCGACTTTAACAAAGAATGAAATGGAACCATGGGAAGGATAAAGGAAACCATTTGAAGTTTGAATCATACCATCAGATTTATCATTAAAATATTTTTGCAATTTTTTACTGAAAAGATGTTCTTTAGTTATCACATTCACTATGCAAGTGGGATCAACAAGAGCACCATGGGTAGGATGGTCATTAACCCTTGTGAAAATACCAGTAGGTTCAAAGGTAATGAAAGGATGAGATAGAGGTTTAGGTTTGACTTGTTCTACTTGGTTAACAACATGATTGACATCATTAACTTTGTCATCATAGTCAATACATTAGGAAGAAGAAGGTTGATTGATAGTATTGGTTGAATGAGATGAGAAAGGATTGGTGTAGATTTAAAAGTTTTGGTTAGGAGGTTCCATAAACGTGTTTACTTGATCATGGTCAACATCAATAGCTATAGTCTTAGAATCACTAAGTTCTTGGATAACACTTTTCAAGCAGAAATACTTTTCAGTATCATGACTAGGGTGACAGTGATATTGGAAAAAAGATTTTGGGTCAAAGTATTTGGATTGAGGTTTATAGGTGTCAATTGGTAAGGTAGGAGGAAGTATTAACACACTAGCATTAATTTAAAATCAACATAAAACTATGCAAAGATTCAGAAAGTTGAGTATAATTACAAGCAAGTTTAAAAATATATGATAAAGGAGCCACACCTTTAGATGTTGCTTCCACTTGTTCATCAACAGTGTTGGATGATTTGTTGGTTTTGATGCAATTATTCATTTTCTTAAAATTGTTGAAATTGGACACAAAATCACTCTTATCAATGGGAACATGAGCCATTGGAGTGGTACTCTCAAATGACTCACTTGTAGTTTATAATGATGAAGCATTGCGCACAATTGAGGAAAAGAAGAGAATTCAGGAAGAAGTATCTTATCTCTAATGTTACTTTTTAAATTAGCAATAAAAATGCATTACACATCAATACTACACACATGATAAGAAATATGAGCATGAAATTTATTAAATCTACCAATAAAATCACTAACTTTTTCTTTAACACCTTGTTTATAATGCATTAAATCAGTTAAAGATATTTTAGGACCAAAGTTGTTTTGAAATTGTTCAATGAAAGCATTAGCAAGTTTTTGGAAGGAATCAATTGAATAAGGAGACAAAGAAAAATACCATTGCAAGGCTTCATATTGAAAGGTTATAGTAAATAACTTTTCCATGAACCTATGGACATGAGATAAATCACTACACAAAGTTTCAAAAGTTTTAACATGAGTCACAGGATCACCCTTATCGTTATAAGTCTTAAGACGAGGAATCTCCATATATTGCGAGATAAAAACACAAATAATATCTATAGACAAAGGACTATAAATGTCACAAGTAGGAATGTTGAGCTTGGATTGAGTCATGGAAGCAATTTTTTGTTTCAAAGAAGACATAGTTTGAGCCAAGCTATTAATGCTAGAATATGTAGAAAGGATAGTAGGACGAGAAACATGAGAAATGTTAGGAGAATTATTGGAAATTGAAGGAATGGATGAATATGAAAAGGGAACACTATGATAAGTGGGCATGGAAGAAGGCAATGAAACACATGGAACACTTGAAGGAATAGAAGGAAGAATAGGACTAGGAAGGCTCACATGTGTAGGATTGGAATTTTGAATTGAAGTTGTGATGATAGGTGGAGCATAAGTGGTCATACTAGGAATGAAAGTTAGAAGGAAAATAACAAGAGAAAGGAAAATAAGATAATCCAAGGGAGATATATGATGAAGAAAATGTTATCATGTGAAATCCATGAACTAGGAGAAAGAACCCAAAATCCAATACAAGGAGACAAAAATATTTTGAAAGGGGAAAAGCAAAGAAAAACCCCTTCTGATATTATGAATATGGAAAATCCTAAGAGAGAGAGAGAGAGAGAGAGAGAGAGAGAGAGAGCTCATTTACAATGACTCCAAAGAGTATAAATGAGAGAGAGGAGAACCTATTTTATAGAGACGAGGAGAGGAGTTACCAAGTAACTCACCAATATATGAATGCCAACATCCATAATAGGTGTGTGCAAAGTGTAACGATCCTCTTAAGGAGGATAATGTAATTTCCCTATTAAAGGAATTACAAAATATGACATGTCCTCCCACTTGGACTAGAGGAAAAAATACATGTAGGGATTACATAATAATCTCCTAATTGAATACATAGATACAAGTAAATATTAATATTCTAACACCCCCCTTTAATCTTTACTTGGGGAGTTTACAACAAGGGAATTGCATCCAATTTTTACAAAAAATCTGAAACTTGATCGTCACCTTCATGGTACAAAGGTACATTTGATTATGTTCAAGTGGAGGGATATCCACATATTAAAGTAGAATTCTTGAGTTATAGGACATATGTAGATGAATTTATTCCTAAATTGGACCTTGATGATTCACCTAAATCAAGTAAACATAGAAACAAGAAACATGAAACTATCTAAAAGTAGAATATCATATGATATTAAAGTTAGTACATCTTCTGAAACTTTTGCATCAAAAAATATTTGTAAATAACTCTCATATTTTAAAATAAGGTAGAGGGATAAAGATAAATTCATGATATTTCATTAAAAGTGCAATGGAGCTAACATGATATCAAGATAAACCATATGCTCAAAGTCCCAAAATAAACAAGCGGGTTACAATAAACATTATCAATGTTCTCATAAAAGAAACATACTAATGAAAAAATGGACACAGATAAGGCCAACTAATGAGACCTATATCAACATTGCATCAATAATTTGGATATAGACAATCCATTAATAAGTCATCCCACTGCAAGTGAATGGGTCGTGACTCCATCACCTACATGACCTACGATCTAAGAAATGAAGAGTGCAATGCATTATTAAATTAGTAGATTTTGTGAAGAAATATGAGAGAGACAAAGATAAATTAGTAGAACATGTGACTCAAACAAAAAATCAATCTATGATTCAATTTATCAAGCATGTTTACCATTATGAATCACTAAACAAAGGGTTATGAGTGATAAAACATATAGCCTTCAAATATATATGAAGTCCAACAAGGTGCACGAAGAAACATCCTCACCTTGAGGAGAAGATAAAGATGAGCCAAAGAATCTAAAAATGGAGGGAGAATCCATGAAGACCATTCTCTTTATGAGAAACAAAGTGGAGGGAAACTCCATAAATAACATCCTCTTGATGATGAACAAAATGGAGGGAAACTCCATGTAAGGTAAGTGCACACCAACAATAGGATGGAGGGATACTCCATGTGTCCCTTAATAGAATAAGGAAACTATTATTCAGTTAGAAATGATGGGCCACCCATAGTTAACCATGAAAATTGGGCCCCTGATGCAACTTACAAAGGAAATGCAATGAAATGCATATCAATAAATGGTATAAAACCATAAAATGTCACCATGAGCATATACAAAAATGTTGTAAAAGAATAAAATTTTAACCATGTGCATAATAAATCATATAAAAAATTGATAGAAAGTGGTGCTAGACAATGAATAGTGAAGGCAATTGTATACGATACGTCATAAACCTTGAACAAGGTTAAGATAGATACATATTGATGACGGATTGAGAAACATTAGAGATATCAGTTAGAAACTGCATTAAACATAAACATAAGTACAAATGTTTGAAACAAAAGAGGAACCATAGGTACATCCTTGGAAACAAAGGAGAGATATCATTTGTATGCAGAAAAGAATATTAAATAGTGAATGTTATGTGATGAATTAAACAAAGAATAAGCTAAGAATATGGGTCAGAACATGAAGTTTGAATACTATCATAATGAAAATAGTAAATAATACAGGGAAACATAGAATGTATTGACGTTTAACTGAATGTTAAACATGAGAATAAGCGAGAAGCTTAATATGATAAAAAAATTTAAATTTGTTGATAAAAGTTTAGAATAATGAATTTATAGAATAAGTGAGAGAAATGAAAAGATTAACCAATACAAAGAGAATATAATATCAACGAGCTAGAAAAATTAATTTAACGAAATGTTAACAAATATTTGATCGATTAAATAATGATTTAAAAAAATGTGTTAAATTGTTAATATAAGTGAATTTAAGTGATTAACAAGAAATTAAAACTTTAATTAAGCTAATAAAATGTTGTAGAAAATTCATATTAATCTTGGAGAAGGTGTAACTAAGCTTTATATAAACTTGATTTGAAAATGAGATTAAAGCATATAACTAATGATTTTAAAAAATTAAAATTATTTTGTTAAAAAAATTGTAAAATGAAAGTTAAAGGTCAAATTTTATTTAAACTATTGAAACAATGTAAATAAACAAGAGATGTAAATGAGATACAAAGTAATATTAGAAACAAAGTGTATAAATTATTAACCAAGATGATAAACAAACATATTGGAAAACTATTTAAGTGTTATTAAACAATTGATAAAGAATAATTTAAAGTAACAAATTGATTTAAACTTATTAAACTATACAACAAGTTATATACATGAATGATAAAAGTCAAACTAAGTAAAAAAAGGTTCAAATAATAATAAGTGAGTTGCAGAGGCATATTTAAAAAAACACAGTAAGAATAGATGCTGCCAAGGGACAAAGTTGAAGTAACGAGAATGGAGAAGACAAAGAAAAAATGTTATAATGTAGAGGGAAAAGACGTTACATATGCTAAGAATTCAAATGATATTTATACATAGGAAGAAATTTTACATATAATGACATTCCGACAGAGCGCAAGGAGGAGATTAGAACGATGGAGTGTTGCTACCAAATTTGAATCTAAAGGATTGGAAAGTGCCCAGTGATAGGAGAAGAAACATTACAAATGCTAAGATAACCGAAGTCTTTTATGAATGCTAAGAAATGAGGAAATGATAGGAGGAGAGTTACGTACAAAGATTGGGTGGCAACAAGATAGAATGGAGGCAATATGTGGATGACCACACCCATAAATACCAATCTTATTAGGACAAGAAACAAACTTGAGGGAGCGAGTCATCATCGTCAGATGATAATGGGGGTAGGTGTTGTATAAGAGTATCAGATGAGTGTGTGTAGGTGAAAATGAAGAGACTAATTTGGCACAACCTGACAATTCAAGAAAGCTGCTCCATAATCTCACAACAGTCAGACCTCACATGACCCGCAAGTACAGGCAGAGACAACTCATATCTAATACAAAAAAACCCTTTAGAAACTGCTCTTTGAAAACCAAATAAGGCAAAAGGTAGAAGAAATATCAGATGGATCATCAGACAAACTTTACCCTCTTAACTTTCAATATGCATCTAAGAAATCTACTCAACGTGAGCAAAAATTACAAAGAACAAAAATAGACACGGATTGGCAAAATCATAACCACCACAAGTTGCATTCTCAATTATGGGAAAAGAGCTTGGAGTATGGTATTGGGCTTAAAAAAATGGATTAAGGAGAAAGTTGCATAAGAAGGGAGGAAGGGAGGAAGCTGCGTTGATGAAGGAGAGAAGACTGCACAAATAGAAGTGAAAGAAGACAAGATAGCTGCTGTGAGAAGTCTACACAAATAGTTTCTATGAAGGAATAAAGAGAGAAACAACAGTAAAAACATAGATATGCTACACTAAAGTTGGTGCCAATTTATGTGATATGCTACACAATATTAAAAATACTAAATGGTTTGAATATAATATGAGATGGTTTTAATGTTAGATAAAAAAAATATGTATTAAAGAACCACACCAAGTTGCCAAATAGGAGTATAACAGAGATGTAATAAGATTTGATAAAAAACCAAAGATTTAAACCTGCAAGAAAAATTGTTAGCACACACACACACACACACACACAACAAAGATCTAAAATTGTATAATGTGAATCTTGCAAGAAACAAACTCTAGATGACAAGTTATTAAAAATTGATTAGATTATAACCTGCATGAAACACACACACACACATAAAACAAAGATCTGAAATATTATAATGTGAATCTTGCAAGAAACAAACTCTAGATGACAAGTTATTAAAAATTGATTAGATTATAACCTGCATGAAACATGAGAGAAGAAGGAATTTTAAACCTTGCGGTTTCCCGGCATAGGTGAAAATAAATGTAAATAGAAATGGGTTTGGCTGAAATCAACCAAACTAAAAAAATATTCAAACACAACTCTCTGACAGTAAGCTAACCAAAGAGGGTTAGAGTGAGCAACAATGCAAAATCTATAACACAAGAGTTAGAAAATGAAGCTCGAGATTCTCTCTCAAAAAATAGTCTCCAACAAGGTGTGCTCCATAGAATGGTAACCTTCAACACTACACTCAAACAAGGATTAGAAACCCAAGCTTGGATACCATGAAAAGAAAATAACAAGAGCAAGGCAAAGAAAATAATCCAAGAAAGATAGATGATGAAGAAAATGTTACCATGTGAAATCCATGAACTAGGAGCAATCGCCCAAAAGCCAATACAAGGAGACAAGAAGATTTTGAAAGGGGAAAATAAAAGAAAAAACCCTTGTGATATTAATAAGAGAGAGAGAGAGAGAGAGAGTCATTTACAATGACTCCAAAGAGTAGAAGTGAGAGAGAGGAGCATCTCTTTTATAAAGATGAGGAGAGGAGTTACCAAGTAACTCACCAATCTATGAATGCCAACATCCATAATAGGTGTGTGAAAAGTGTCAAGATCTTCTTAAGGAGGATAATCTAATTTCCTTATTAAAGGAATTACAAAATATGACATGTCCTCCCATTTGGACTAGAGGACAAAATACATGTAGGGATTCCGTAGGAATCTCCTAATTAAATACATAGATACAAGTAAATATTACTCTTCTAACAAAACTAGAGATAGGCAAAGAGGTCTCAACACTTGTAGTGGGTGGAGTAAATCCTAATTCTTGAGCACAATCCCTAATGAGTTTGATATTGGTGTCAATGAGATGATAAATAATACATAAGAGGTTAAAACCATGTTCATGATTGTGAATTAGCTTCCTTAATCTTTCTACAATCGAAAGAGCTTCAGGATTACAATTTTCTTGACCTAGCCAATGTTCAAACTTCTCAAATTCATGGGAAATTTTTTAGACTTGAGGAGGAACCCTTAATGATTCTTATTCATCATGAGAAGAATGAGAAGAGTTATTATCCATGATACAATTGGGATCACTAAGATGCATGATGGTCTCATTAAGATTCCTAGGAAAGGAGGGTTCAGGATCAAAGGAACCCATAAGTATACGACTTCTTATAACCAAAATACTATAGATGAGACTCAAAGAAATGAAGCTTATGCACAAGGGAATGAAAGGAAAGAGAAATTCAATGCAATTTGAAGTAAATATGCAATCCAAGCAAATTTATCTATCAAATTTAAGCATGTGATGTAAATTTTGACTAAAAAATGCATACAAAGAAAGATATAATATAACTATAATGCATATAAAAGAGATCTAAATGAAAAGAAGGGGAATCTAACACCAAAATCAGAATGGAAATGAACTACCTTGAGTTCAAAAAAATGTATCATATGAAATGGTGAGAAATGTTATGGAGGAAGGTCACTCACCAAATCAAATGGACTAGGGAGGGCCTATGATATTGTTATCCTAATTTTCAGTATGCATCAAAATAATCATAAAAAAGAAGAGATTGCATTTTAGAGGTCCCATTAATATTATCCTTCAGGTATTATTAAGCAACACTTTGTAATTACATTCATTTTCAGAAATTGTCATTTTGTACTCTAAGAATTGATCACATTCCAGAATTTTTAAATTACAATTTTGGATCAATTACATTGTGCATTCAAACTGAATGTATTATACAAATGTTATTTCATCTTTCTTTTCATGTCAAAACAATAGTACATTGCAGAATAGAAGGCATAATTGAAAGTATGGAGTAGAGGTCCCATGCATTGCCTTGTGGTTGGTTTTT
>MU228165.1:695027-707484 GCA_018584345.1 Thuja plicata | reverse complement strand
GGACTTAGAACATTCCACCTGAATGTCACCTTGTTAGAGGATTTATACAAATGACTGTTAGGTCAACCTTGTTAAAGGATTTTAACTGATACAATGGTTAGAAAGTAATCAACAGTTGTGATCTGATTCATACAACTTACTTTGGAAATTCAGATCCAATTACAGCTCTGATGCTAACTTACTGGATGGCCTGCATTCTCATTTCAATCTTCTGATCTACTTAGAAATCTGTCAAGCAATCACACATGCAACTCTCTGCTTCTATGTTCAACCAACTCTACTAGGTCATGCCAATTAGTAAATCAACTATGCAATCCTCTTGCGTACATGTACACCAATCAGTACATCCACACTTGCACACTTAATGAATAACCCCTTGAGGTTATCATATACCTCTTTGTCTAGGTCAGAAAAATATTTTCCGCTTAATCAAGATCGTAGATCTTAGGTTAGGTCAGATCCAACGGATCATTCCATCATTAAATTACATTTACTTCTCCAAAGTAGTCTCTAATTAAATCTTGAAACCATGCATTAATTATGGTTACCCATACATTAAATGACGTGGATCAATCTTTAATTACCTTTACATATCCCAATAAAATTAACTAAGTTGGCCAGAGATCTCAAATCTCATCATTAATCCAGATACTGTAAGTTAGCCAACATCACTGTTTCTACTTGGCAATTTCACTGGTGCTCGGCAATGAACAAACTTTATCGTCACAAACAACTTTGCTCGGCACAATCCAAACTTGCTCGGCACAAGCCAGACTTGCTCAGCACAAAACAACCAGAAAAACGATCTTTGAAAGATAAACAACTAATTACTTTTCCAGAGTGCCAACTGATCAAGTACCCTTTTATTTGCCTTAACTCAACCATTCACTTGGTCTTCTTGTTAAATCTTCTTCATCAATCAATAGATATGGCACTCAAATAGATAACAATAGTATCACCAGTTAAGGTTTGACATCAATGACAAAGTAACAATTGCTTGCATTGTCACTTTCCAACAGTATATTGTATTGCATCCATTTGCATTCACCATCCTTGTACATATTCATAATAAGGATCCATTTGAATATATCATTCATGCAATAAGATCTCGTCATGGCCTAGAATTTTTCCTTGTTGTCATTTTTGTCATGTTAAACTAGGGGAAAAATCCTAACCCTAGTGGGAGTTCATCATTGAGCTCAGTAAAGTAGACACACCTGCATCATACAAGTGTGTCGAAATCAAGATCAAGACCTATAAATTTTGAACATCAACATCTAAATATAAAAATTTATCATCTACCTAAGATCAATATCAAAACAAAAAATGGATGAATTCTTCCAAGTAAGTGATCATATTACAATAACCAATGTGTTCATTGGTTGTTTCTTGATTTTTTAGTGATCGTGTCTTTTTTAGCAACTTAGAGATGTCTTCAAACTAGAGAAGCAATGGTGGAGCATGATATTTTTCTTTTTCAACTATTTGAGAGTTCATTCATAATAGTGTGCAAATTCATCTCAGGACATGATCGTCAAAGTATTATCGAGGACATTCCAGATTGACACATGAAAATAGTTAATTCTTGTCTTTTTATACACGTAATACTCATGTCATCTTGGTTCCTTATACCTCGATGCTTGTATTAACTTGGAAAATCAAAATCAATGAAATCAATATTCATATCATCATGGTTTTATAATACTAGTGATGTTTGTACTCACTTCCAATATTTTAAAAAGCTTTGTGATGATAAAAGGCATACCAAAAAGACTCAGAAAAAGATGATAAAAATCCCTTTGCATTTCATTTAGATTGCATTCATGTTAAAAGTTACATTTAGATTTCATTCATGTTAGATGTTACATTTAGGTTGCATTCATGTTAGAGTTATATCTTGCATTCATAAAGCTCATGGGATTATCAAGGCTGGAAAACAAATCAAAGGTTCTCTTTTATGATGGAGTACATTAGACATTAGCAAAAACATATACATTTCATTAATCCAATCCATTTCGGGGTATAGTCATTTGAATTCTCATTCATTTCCTTATCATTATCATTATTAGATCATTAATCATTACTCATTAAACATTATCTATCATTATTGTATTATGTAAATTCTATTATTCATTAATCATTATTAATTACATCCATTCACTAGTACATTTGGGGCATATTTACGATGACCGCTCGTCAGAATTCTGACCGGACTTTGTCGAACTACCGACAAACATCACTGTTAAAAACTTGTCATTGGAACGTCTGACAATGCTTGCCGACGTATTTACGACACTAATATGCATCATATTTTTGAAAATAGGTTGCATCTAAGGATATTGTTTCTCCCACGACATTGTCGTCGGTGGAACATAACATGTCATCAAAATTATGACATCAACTAGGGGCTACCATTCCAATGAGGATCTTGTGTGTCCAACATCATCCTCGTTAGTGTATTTTGACAGGTCGTCAAAATTATGACGACCATCAGGGGCTGAACATCCAACGAGGATGTTGTCGGACATACAACATTCTTGTCGGTGGATTTTGACAAGTCATCAGAAATTCGATGACCTCAAGAGCTGCACATTCAATGAGGATGTTGTCGAACATACAACATCCTCGTTGGTGGAATTTGACAGGTCATCATAAATTCGACGACCTCAATGGCTGCACATCTGACGAGGATGTTGTTGGACACAAAATCCTTGTCGGTGGATTTTCACAAGTCGTCGAAAATCCAACGACAAATTTTTTTTTTTTTTTTTAATAATAAAAAACAAAATCAACATCAAATAAGAGAGTAGCTAAAGGTGCTAATATTCATGCAATAGGATATTATGCTAAAGTAGCTAAAGTGTTAACTTTACACACACACACTCAACACCAAGACTTTTCAAGCTACATAATTCTATTGGAATCAACAATATGGACGTATGTAGCATCATATAGCTAAATAAAACATAAAAATTGGAGCATTGGGACTACTGTAGGCTATCTATAAGTGGTGATTGGTGCTTGCAAGAGTCAGGCCAAATAATGGTGTTCTCAACAATCTATAAGGAACAATAGCAATCCGTAATAAGAAAGTGGTGACACATAACCATTTGCAAATCCCTCCTAGATGAACTCTTTTATGGCTTGAATGTTAGGAATGAAATATTATTGTTGATTCAATTATTGTTCCCTTTTCTGCTAAAACAATTCTTAGGATTACCATTTGTAGCACTAGAAAACATTCCAACTTTTAAAAGATCTTATAGCTTCTTTTTCAATTCTATCACCTGTCTATTAGAGTTATGTTAATAATTTATTTATCTATTATTATTTTTTCTAAACAATCACATTCCCAATAACTTGTTTTCGTGAAAAATGACAAAAAAGGGCATTTGTTCAATCACAATGGTTCCAAGAAAGAAAACTCATCTGTTCAATCACCAATGGTTGCAGGAAAAAAATTACAACTACAAAAATATGATGGTACCCTAAAAATTTCAAATTTTTGGATAAGGAAAATGAACTAGTCCAATGTATAGTAATTTAAAGGATAAATAACCATACCAGTTCTAGGTGAGATTGAAGGGATGTTGGTATATGAAGAAAACCAATTATATTCTCAACCAAAATTGCACTATAAATAAGTTTAAATGGCTAAAAACTTGTAATGACCAATTTAAAGCCCAATTAGAAAAACAAATGTGAATGCATTGGCTTGCCTTCAGACATAAATTTTGTTGAAATTCTTGTTCTCACCCTTATAGATAAATCAGTGTCATAACCGTTTGGGAGTATCTCAGTCAATATCTTTAGAAATTTCTTACATGAATTGTCAAGGCAAGCTTGTGATAATGTCAAGCCATCAAAATATCCAGTTACCTTTATCCAACAAATGCACAATATTTAAAACCTTTGTGTGTCGGCACATTTCATTAATAGGTCAAAATTATCAATCACTTGTATTCAATTAACCAAAATTAACAATGGAAAATATCTCAATGTACAAATATTGCATGTTGTGAATACCAAAATGAATGTCAATAATCCACACACAATATAAAGAATAGTTTTATGAGTCATTCATAGCTAAAGGAAAAGGCATTGAAACATACCTTATTGCTTAGAACATATGAGAAAAGAAGACGATTGATAATAGGATAAACAACCATGATTGACTTGAAAATAATACAAAAATTTGGTGATTCTTGCCTTAAATTAGAAGTCATATTTTCCCCATTAATTATCATGCAGATTATTTTTGCCTTCTTACTCCTGAAGCAAATAACAATGTCAAAAACTACACAAAGGTTAGTCTACCGTAGGACTAGTACATTCAAAAAATAAAGTAATACAACTTGTTATATTGAAATTGATAGTTAAGATGTCCAATACAAACATGAAAAAGATTAAAAAATACAAAAATATAAAAAGGAAGATTAGTTGGAAGTATTTTTGAAAGCACATAAGAAGATGGGGGAACGTTGAGAGGACTTGGACACAAGTGATGAATGAAATAGTATGGCAAGAAGATAGTAGGGCAAGTCATATATGGCCAACTGAAGAACCAGTGATGAAGAAAAGGAAAATAGTAACTTCCAAAAATATCTAAGGAAAATCGCATCAGACTAATTTCGCATAAATTGAATGTACACCAAGTCTCCCTAGATAACCCTTGCTCACTGTTTAATAGATGAGAGGAATGATAGGACAGTTTTATTGCGGCTGAAGCCAAGTAAATGCAGTGAAAATGAATTTTGATGATGCCTTAAAACTTCAAAAGGGAAATCCAAGTCTACATGGAGTGGATAATATTTTAAGAAATGATAGAGGTGAATTTATGATTGGAGGATTGAATATCTGGGTGCGACAACCAATGACAATACAAAATGGGAAGCATTGTTTAAAGATATGAAATCTACTTATAGGGTAGGGTATAGAAATGGGGAGATTGAAAGTGATTCTTGGATGGTTGTTAGTGTGATTCACAAAGGAAATCACCCTAGTGGAAAACTAAAAGAAATCATAAGAGTACTAGCATAGAAAGCTATATTCTATCATATTCTGAGGGCACATTGTTATAGATCTCAAAATAAAGAAGCATATTATTTGGCTAACAGATGTGTGCTTTGATTGAACCACAAAATGCTTTAAGGTAAGAAGGTTAAACATTAGAGTAGGTCAACAAGAATCAACCACCATAATTGGCATACATTGTATATTATCTACAAGTTCTCTATGATGAGTCAAAGATTAGATTATATCAATAATATTTCCTATATATATATATATATATGCTATATTTTCTTTTTGAATGTACTACATTGGATTATCATTATAGATAATTACAAAAATGAGGGCATATAAAGCAAAAATTGTTTTTCTTTGCAACACTGCAGTAGTCTCTCAATTTGGGGAGATTTTTAAGGCAATGTACTTGGGTTGTAATGTGATCATTCTTTCCCTAATGCAACTATTATGGTTGGCAATGAGTCTAGAATCACCTACAACATTTATAAGAAATATCTTCTTGTTTTGCCATCTTGGAAGTTTGACAAGTGTGAAAGGTGTTATTCATAAGTTTTTTTTCTAGATTGGAACAATCAAGGAGATAAATATATAGATTCTAGTTGATCAAACAAATGGATATAAGCTAGACATAAGCACACATTTTTGTTGCTAATATGTTTGATGGATTTGAGAAATAGATGAAAGTTTCAAACAAGTAGGTTATAGATTCTCCTTTTGAATATTTATCTTAGTGGCTTACAAATGAGAAAGGATGTGACCAATTTTTCATTTGTGCTCAGCCAAACACTGAATTTTATCTTAATGATGCTAGGAAACTAAGAGCCTAAATTAGTACTACCATACAATTTGGAGTCAAAACTTCTTCCAGTGGTCATTGCTTGGAACATATTTGGTACTCTTCAAAGGCACGGAGCAACATTTTTGGGGAGGTGCTTATACATTGATTAGATTCATGTGTTGTACACATACACAAGTTATATTGATAGATATATCACAAGGAAAAAAAAATCTTGGCCATTTACAGTAGCCATGAGAGATTTAAAGGGTTACTTTAAACATCTTTGATATGAGGTCTGTCATCCTAGAGAGAACTATAAAAGGCCCACATCTTGAAGAACAGTTTGGTCTTGAGCTTTAATCAACTTCTATTCATTTTGTGGGTTTCAATTAAAATAATAAAATGTCATTGCAATTCACAATTCATTTCAATCTTATATCATTATGTAGAAAGCCTCAATTAAAATAGGTTTTGCACATTCTACTTATTACACACAATCCTCCCAAAGAATCGTCTATTTATATTCAACTATTGCAGACCTGCATCATCAAGAATTCAATTTCACAAAGGAAAATAATCTACTCTTTCATCACTTGGAAATTTGCATTTTCTAGACGGACAAGTTTTTGAAATACACTTCTTAACATGTATGTCAATTGCGGGAGTTTGATAGATGCACGTTAAGTGTTTGACTACATAGAAGAATGAGATAGTGTCTCATGGAACATAATGATTTCAATATACTAAAGACATAGGTATCCTCAGAAGGCACTCAATTATTTCACCAAATCTGAATAGGCCTTCAACTCAATCACCTTTTCCAGTGCACTCCCAGTCTATGCTAAAATGGGAGCTTATAGAGAGGCTATAAACATCCATCAAATCTTAAAGAAGAGGGGAATTTTGTCAGATGTAGTTGCAAGTTCCCTGGTAGACATGTATGAAAAATGGAAGAATGCAAAAGGCATGTTAAATTTTTGACAAAATGCCTCAAATAAATTTGGTTTCATCGACTACAATTATTGCAGGATATGCACAAAATGATTCTGCTGAAAAGGCCATTCAAGTTTTTAATCAAACCTCCTGAAACATTTCCAACATTATCCTAACCCGTGCTCAAATTGGAACTTTGGAATTGGTTWTAGTTGTCCATCAAAAAATATTTAAAAGTGGAATATGTTTAGATATTATATTTCTAAGTGTGTTGGTCAACATGCATGCAAAATGTGGAAGCATTTGAAAGGCATGTGAAATGTTTGATAAAATGCCCCAATGAAATGTAGTCTCACGAACTGAGATGATTGTAGGATGTGCACAAAATGAATTTGTTCAAAAAGACTTAGAAACGTCTAATAAAATATAGAAGACGGGTAAATCCAAACTCCACAACATTTTCTAGCCTCCTCCTAGTGAGTGCCAAATTGGGAGCTTGAGAACAAGGTGTGGACATTCATCAAGACATAATTGAAAGAGGATTTTGGGAAGATTTTTCAGTTGCCAACACTCTAATACACATGTATGAAAAATATGGAAGGATACAAAGGTCATGTGAAATATTTGAAAAAATAATTCAAAGGGACTCGGTATCATAGGATCGGGGGGCAAGAGAGAGGAGTGAATTTGGAAGGACGGTTTTCAATAAAATGTTGTTTGTTCTGTAAATTCTTGTCTTCACTGATGTTCAAATGTTCATTTATCTCTCCCATGGAATGTATTTTGGTTGGAACCTTTTGGAGGATAAATTTTGATGAATTAAATTCCTTTTAAGTATGTTTTGGAGTCTTGTCGTGATTCCTGATAAAATATTGAAGCATTTCCTTCAAAATTGATTGTAAACCCTCAATAACAGAGTCACAGATAAGGGTTTGTTATTATCTCAAGTTTTAACTAGTGAAAATTTTCTATTCTTGGATATTATTAAATTAGATTCTATGGGTTTCAAAATATACTTGGTCTTGCATCAAGTGGTTTTGTCATTTCATAGAAATTTGATGCCCTAGTGGGCTTTTCTTATGAATTTTTTGGGTTTTGACTGGAATAACTCAAGGGTTTGGAATTAATGGGTGTTTGATTGGATCGGGCCATGTTATTAGATTTTCAAAGGGTCGAGATCAATATGTTTAGTCCTTGAAACAGGCAATGGAGAAAGGGACTCGTGGAGATGAGCACTAGTTGTAAGTAGTTAGTGGAGGTTACTAATAATTGTCAAACAATATAAGTGTTTTTTTTCATTTGTTATCTAAAGGGTGATCAGTATGTATTTGGGTGGAATTTTAGGGGGTTTTATGGAAGCATTATTTTGTATATACACTTCCTAATTGCATGTGATCAAGGGGTAATTGGATTACAAGCCTGGTTGAAGTCTAAAAGGAGACTAAATAAGTACTTTACTATCATTGGTTAATTAGATTACTAACTGATAATTGTGCATTGCATTAGCACCCCTATGAAGGATAGGTTTGAGTCTCTTAAATGGGAAGAAAATAGGGAAGATTTCTTTAACCTATATGTTTTGTTTTTCCTTAAGAGTTAGTGTGATCAAATAAGGAGTGACAAGATTTGTAGCCATATGTACAAGGCAAGAATGAACTTTTGCATTCTAAATTGGATCACTAAATGGGTAAGATTGGAATTTATTAAGGAAGGGAATGATAAGAAAAGGGGCAAAAATAACTTTGAAGTTGGTAGGAGGATAGCGGAAAGGTGATTATGGAAATTAGTTAACCAGCTTGTGGGATCAGTCATGTTCTTTGTTATACTTGGGGAAGTGAAATTAATCTCATCCTATTAAGACATTGTGATGTTTGGGTACCATTAAGAGACCTAGTTGTCAAAAAGAAGTCCCTCTTATGAACCTTTAGGTGGAAATTGTTACAAAAATACAAGATGAATGACATGTTTGCCTAAGATTAAAGGTGAATCCCAATAGCTCAACATCAGTGTGCAACCAAGAAAAGAGATAATATATTTAATAATAATTAATATGATATTTAATAATTTATCTTCAATTATATCATTCATGTATTTCTACATACATACATACATACATGGAACAATGTACTTTGTGTTCAGATGCTAATATTATCCATTTTTCAATATGGGACAAGCTCGAGTCTCTAGCTGACAATACACAAATGAGACTATAGTTGAGAGTGATTATTTGTAGGTAGCAATCTCCACCATAGGATTGGGGACCCCTGTGAGGTCACCATCAAGTATCTAAGGTGATTTTCCCATGGAGGGACCCAATTGAATATTTTCATCTTGTACTTTGTGAATAATTAGGACACTGACAGTAAAATGATCCCATCAAACATAAGTAAATTTACTAGTTAATTAAGCATTTATAAATATTACACTACAAACCATGAAACATACAGAAAATTTACTAGTTTTTTGCATTTAGAATATCACAGTACAAGCCATCAAACATGAATAGATTTTACTAGTAAGTTATGCATTTAAATAGAGCATTGTACAAGTTGCTACCATTTGGCTCATTAAAAACCCTTATGGGAACTACGAATTACAAACTTTCATCCTCTACACTCAGAGAAAAGGCTAGTGGGTATCCATTCATACATTCCATCACATTATATGAAGGGTTTTTCAAGAGAAAAAGATACGAATCTTATTCATATGGTGTTGTAAATATATGCTTAGGTAGATGTGGCTAATGTCAGCCAAAGTCCCTTGTCAAAAAATCCCTGCTAAAAAAATAGTAGCAGTAGTGGTCTCCTCAAGGTGTCTTAAATAGTATAGAGATATTATCAATGTGGAACCAAATCATACAGCTATACCAAACATATTCAAGAGAGATCACATGCCAAATCCATTGTGAAAGCTCCAAGATCAAGGAAAAAATTGTTGTATTTTCAATATGAAGTCAAGACCCTCAAAATGACCTAATGTAAGTCACATAATGTAAGAGATCAAATAAACTATGAACTAATCAAAGAAACCCACAAATCTATGGTGCAGTGATATGTAGTTTAAGAACGAGATATAGGAAAACCCTCATTCATGCAGAGGTCTTAGAATATTCATATCATTTAAATGTGCAACAAAGCTTCAAAGTATATAGATCTTTTTCACACAAAATCATAGTTTTGTGGTGTATGAAAGGTTTGGCTCACTTTTTTCAAGAAACATTGAATATTGTTATTAAACACTTTCAAATACAAGTATTGTTGCAGGGCTAATCTCAGCTTGTATCCTCATCATATATTGGGTTTAGATTAAGATTAAATACAATGTATAGAATCAAAGGAGTAACACGATGTAAGGGTTTTGGGAAAATAGTTCAAGGAAATTGCAACTCATAAAGAATAGAATAGGTCTAATATTCAAGAGCATCAAGAGTGATACGAGTTTCATGGGGGTTCCAAATTTCAAAATCTCAGAGACAAGAAGAGACAAGCTTACCGGTAAAGAGGAGATTGGCATGTAGATATACTAGTAAATGGCTTCAAAAAATTCATATGATCTTCATAGTGAAACTTCAAAAGTCTCCAAAAAATCCGAGCACCAAATTAAAAATGCTAAATAAAATGTCAACTAATAAAAAAAATTACAAGGATGAGGCATATTCATAACTTTTGTAGTCGTGTCATGGATATCAGCACCAGAAACAACTCATAGTGTTAGTGTACATACAAGACAATACGAGAGTTCATCATACCCAGCAACTTGTGGTGTTGTTGTTCATGTTGGCTCTGTTGGATCCTGCAATTAAGATTCAATATACATTAGTCAATAAGATTAACTGTACAACATAATAAAATATTAAAAAGTGTGTTATCTTATTGAGCCCCGCTTTGTTTCGAGAATAGTTTAATATTATCTACTTAACAGGGCCAACTGCGTGAATGTGGAAGCTCATTTGCCCCTCCCCCCTAACATCAATCTAAATTCCATGATAATATCTAACATTCATTCTTTCATCCATTAATTAAATATAACATTCATTCATTATTACATAATATTCACTAACACGCAACATTCATCAATATTCATTAGCACATATCATTCATGCACATTCATTATCACATAATTGCATTCATTAACACATAAAATTTTGTCATTATCAAGTAAGGTAGATTACATTCATTTTTTTTTGTGAATCTATGTAAAGACTAAGTGGAGCATCGTTTTCTTCATCATTTCCCCCCTCTTTAGTTTTTCTGCCCTCTTCTTGTGATCTCAATGTATGCCTAGTCCTATATTGAGGAAGATGACACTGATGCAAAGGGGGTTCCTCTGCAATAAAAAATAAGTGGGTTAAATTCAAAACATTTTATTATTATTGTTACAAGTATTTCATTAATTTAAAGAACATAACCACGACTCTCTTTACTTGATTGGGCCACAACATCTTACAGATCATTTTGTCTAGCCTCAACCTCAACATGTTGAACACCCTCTAGATCCTCTCGAGTTGAAATACGAAAGGTTATATTAATCAATACACGAATTGCAATTAAATTCGTTTAAAGGAATAACATTGGTCTTCTTTACCTGATGGGGGAACATCACGCTCCTGATGTTGTCTACCTAGATCATGCTCTACTTGGTCACCACCGACTACATGCTCTAAAATATTAATAAAAAAGGTTACATTAATTACTACACCAATTTCAATTTAAGATATTTAATTATTTTATTAATAACATAAAAATAAATTTGAATGGAAAATGAATAACTCCAATACTGGGATGCACATCTAGACCTTCATCATGTGTAGGTTGTGTTCCATGATTAACAAGTTGTGTTCCAATGTCATGTGCATTGTTATCATTGCTTTCTTATTTAAAACAAATATAGTCACTTTATATTGGAACTTAACATCAAATAGATTATTGGAAATAATTTTCATTTAGCTTATTTAACTGTGTGACAGATGCACTAGAATCTCCTATTTTACCACCCAATTCTCATAGTCGTTCAACCACGATTGTATAGTCTTGCTAGTAGGTAATTCTCTTGTCACCTTCTGTGGGCACTCTATTGAACTCAGAGCCCTTCTTTTTTGCTTAGTATCATGAATTTTTCTTGTATTGTTCCATACAAAAAAATTTGTTTACAATTTATAAATATTTTGATGCAATATTCCATTTACTGATACTTACTATTCGTGCGACAAGTTTCATATAACCACTAGAGTCGAGCTTGTGTTGCCCGTGATTTTCTTATCTTTCCTTCGTTTCCTTTGATGTGTCACTCAGTCTATGAAAATTTTGAAATATATTAGATTATATAAATATAAAGAGTAATTAGTACATAATTACATTCTTAATAGTATCACATACCTTCTTCAGGCGTCTGCTGGTGTATTTCCTTTTTTCCTTTCAATTCTCTCCTTCACATCCAAAAATAGGTCCTTCCACTCCTCTGGAATCATGGGAAGTGATGCAGGAGCATCCTGGGTGTAAGGGCAATCTTGCATCACCCAAAAATATGTGTTTTTCTATTCAATAAGGGCTATTTTGTACAAAGCTGCTATTTTTGGAAACTTACTATTTTTAGTAAGTTGGTCGTTTGAACTCAGAATGTTCTAATTTTCCAAGTGAAGGTTCATCTTAGTCATATAAGAATGCCAGTTGAATTTCATTGCCAGATCATCTGTATTGGCGAAGTTATTAAGGATTTACT
>MU228165.1:653171-673957 GCA_018584345.1 Thuja plicata | reverse complement strand
TAAGGATATGCTTTTGTTGTTTTTAGTGGTATTCTCCTCTAAAATTTCTTGCAAAAATGTTTCTATTTTAATGTTTTTGGTCACAAATGCATTTGAAAAATATGAGGAAAATTGGTTACCTTGGATTATTTTCTCCTTGCAGTAAGTCATCTCTCAGTAGACCAATGTTGCCACCCATGGAGGCTCACAAACCTATTTGCACAAAATGCATATTCTGATTGAAATTAGTTATCTACAAAATTCAAGCAATTGATGCAAAAAATCCGGTTGTAACTAAGAATGATTGTTGCCAATTCAGATAAGATAAGAAGAATTTGCATAAATTTTTAATACCTCTAAGAAAACATTTTTCAGTGTTCTTGTCGAATCACCCAAGGCCCGAATAAGCTCACTCAAATAACTATTTCCTGGAGCTAACATAATTGAGATGGGATGCCTACCAAGCTAACTTTGTTAGCAAAAAATTATACTCTATTGAAAGAACAATTAAACTTTTTTAAGGTACCCAACATTGGCATTCAGACTATTGAAGCAAAGCAAATGACCAACGTCCACACAATATTCATTACACTTGGTGACAAAGAATTCCTTAGCCCCATGATCGGAGAGTATTTTCCTCCCCTAAAGAAATACATATGGAAGAAGATTGAGATGCCTGTAACTAATGGGGATTCAAGTTCTTGTAGCCAGGAGAGCCTCAATTTCCTTAAAAGCTTAAGAGATTGGTGAACTTCAAATCTCACAGAAACATCATTACAAAATTTTATGCAATTTTCTAATTAGTCTATTAGTTTTTCCAACAGTCACCTTTAGGTTGTCTTGCACAAATGAGAATTTTAATTTAAGAAGGTTCAAGAAAAAATGATCATTGTTATCCAATACAGATATGGACTTTTGTGGGCAAGAGGCTTACACATTTTCTTTTCTATGCATTGGCTTCATTTCTCAGAGTTTTCTGAATGTGGATAAATTTAAGCAGAAAATGAGCAATGATAAGTAGGGGACATATTTCCCCAATGAGGATAAACGGGTTCCAAAGGAAACATCTAGATGGTATTGATATTCATATTGTTTAAGATTTTAATAATATCATAAATGTGAGCTTCTATGGGTGCTAAATCTGAGATGAATGAATTAAAAATAATTACAGAAATTTTAAAATCAATATTAAGATGAGACAGGCATAAAAAAGATTCAATCTTTTTTCTTACAATGGGCTATAGAAGCATGGAAACACTTAATATCGTAGTCACCATAGTTGGCAAAGACGAGTAAAAAATTCTGTCACAAAGACTATCATAAATGTGCTCAACTAATAAACTCTCTCCCGCAACAACCATGGCCTTGTAAACTGAAATTAGGAAGAGTAAACACCATTTGTATGTCACCTTATCTAAACAAGGTCAACTTCTAGGCAGACCATAGCCTCTTATTAAATTCAGGCATTTTATGCCCACCAAGGAGGACCATGGCTGGTTCTTAATCGAGACTTTTTATGGAACCATATGCTCGATCTTTTCAACATGCACAAAAATGAATGCAAGAAAAGCATTTCAAAACTAAACCAAAACCTGTTTAAGTATATGATTTGGAAAACATTATACAAGGAAAATACAATATAACTAGGAATTGAAACAGAAAAATTCAGGAAAAAGAAATACAAGATGGTAGTCTAGTGAAAATAATCCCTTTTTTTGTACATGCTTACAACACAAATAATGTACATGTATTCAAACAAAAAATTCTCTTCATTGAAATCGAACTCCTAAAAGATGGTCAAATGCCGATGCAAGATCACACTCATACAAGAATTTGTAATATAAAAATAATTAATGTCAAAGATCTTCAAAAAGTTCTGTCTAGTCAATAATTTTGTAGGACAATACAACAATATTGCAGAATCAAGAGGTTTTCCGGCTTCTGAAATGTGGCAGAAGACCAAGCTTTTTCAAGGCCTTGGATATTTTCTTCAAACTGGGTTTTCTTAAAGGCATTTTTCCTTTAGAAAATTTCAAATCTTGAAGACAACAAACCTGGGAGGCTTCCTGTAAGTCCTTTGCATCAGAATCCAGAATTTCTTAGAGATCTCCACCATGGTCTACTAGGGTTCCTTCCTTGTAGATAGTGATCTTTGGCTTGAATCATTGTATTTTTCCCAAAGGAAATCCATTTTTGTTGTCCCTACAAGCATAACTAGCGATGACAAAACCTGGGGTCTCTTTAAATAGGTGATTGGTTCTGAAATACTGTTTCTTAGCTTGCTAGCCAACACATTTTGGTGCTCATTTTTGTGTTTAGGGGTTCGTATAGAGGAGGATTGAAGTTGAGAATGCTCTTGCTGATCTATATTTTAGTTATTATGATGTATTTTCTGCCCATCTTTTTCATTCCCAGTTTCAGAGGCCTTCTCCACAAAATCGTTATGTGCTTCCCAGAGTTCATCCATGCATCTGAACTCATCTTTGAAAGCCTCAATTGGCAGGATTGTACATGTTCTTAATTTTTCCTGAGGAAAATCCCAAATCCCATTTGAGTTCTATTCTTTGTCTAGAACAAAGGCACTAGTTTCTAGATCCTGAGATACTGAAGATGCATTGCCCTGTCTTGTGCAAGCTGGTAAAACATTATCCGTTCTGGCTTTGTAATCATTGTTTTGAATATAACCTGTTGTTTGGAACTGAACATCATTTATTAACTCATCCTCTATAGATACAAATAATTTTTTTCATTGAGGTCCTCTTCATCTTTGGAAATTCCTGATGCATGATCAAAACCCACATCATTTTGACTTTCAATTCTTTGTGGGTTTATAAATCATCCAGAGTCTCCAACATTTCCTGTTTCCTGCAAATGCCTATCATATGACTGCTTGAGCTCTGCCTCTGCCATGGCCAGAATGCTAGGGTTCCTTCTTTCTCTCTCATCATCCCTAAAATTTTCTTTACTTACACAAGGTGAATTCTCAAGGATATCAGTATTCTCAGTGCCTTGTCTGGATAGCAATTTAGAATCGCCAGCACACAAAATTCTGTGGAATTGCTTGTCATTTGAAAGGTCATACTCCTTTTCTATCATGTCAAAAGGGCATGTATACATGCTTTGGTTTGGAAAATCCATCCCTGTGCTCTCAATCAGGACTTGTGTGATACTCTCCAAGGCAAATACACCTATAAGCAAGGAAATTTTAAGGCTTATTTTTTTTCCAAATTCCTACCGATCAATCTGGATGCTCGAGTTATGATGTGTCCAAGGCTACTTCCAGTAAAACCTAATGCCTTGATGAACTCAATATTGGGATTTTAGTGAGCATCCACTTTGAGTTGCAAACTAATTGGTTCTATAGAAATAATTTTACTTACCTGGTCTTCGTTGAAATCGGAGTCCCCGAAGAGCAGGTCTGCCTGCTGGGCTCTGTGGATGGATTTCACTTTGAATAAATCTTTCCTTCTCCAACCTATGGCTAAAACTTGGGACTCAAAAAACCCTCATTCATTGAGAAAGAATTGGTTCATCTTTATTTTGCATCGCTTCCTGCAATCTTCTATTTTTGTTCGAGGTCTATTTGAGGATTTGGTGTCAGACGATTTTGAGGTGGATAAGAAGGAATATTTTGAGAGAGCAGAGTGAATGGTGAGAGAATGCGTTTGAATTTTCCCATGCTAATGTGACATAGAATATTGGACTCATTAATGGAAAAAAAAGGAGGCATATGAGGAATTTTTAGATGGAAAATAGTGAATTTTCCTCTCAGATTAGGAACTTGTGAAATTGGCAGATTGGGAACTTGTGAAATTGGCAGGCGTCGAGGGGGATTTTTAGGGGCTTCACAAACTATTATGTAGGAGTGTCCTATTGAGATGAGGACTCAAGAAATGGGCACATACCAGTGTTAGAGAAGCAAGGCGGGAAGGAATTGAAAACATGTTCTCTACACATATGCAGAGCAGGTCGAGGGAGGCGATGACATCGACAGTGGCCGCGGCAACAAGGACTTCTAATTTTTACTATTTTTTGTTAATAANGTGTCCTATTGAGATGAGGACTCAAGAAATGGGCACATACCAGTGTTAGAGAAGCAAGGTGGGAAGGAATTGAAAACATGTTCTCTACACATATGCAGAGCAGGTCGAGGGAGGCGATGACATCGACAGTGGCCGCGGCAACAAGGACTTCTAATTTTTACTATTTTTTGTTAATAAAATTGAATTTAATCATTACTATTTTTTCCAGCAGCCAATAACAAAATAGATAATTGAATTTTTTAATATTTTTAAAATATACATAAATTTTTGAACTACAGGAAAAGTTAAATGTTTATAAAATACTTAAATGCTATTGGTTGAACTAATTGATTCTATGCATCAAACGAATGCAATGGTATCCTGCCATAGGCATGAACTAATAAGAATATTTATACTCAACCAATCTTGATTTTACCAAGATTTGAGAAGCTATTCACAGTGGAATGTGATGCTAGCAATGTAGCTATTGGTGCTGTCTTGAGCCAAGAGGGAAGACCAATGGCTTTCCACTCTGAAAAACTAAGTGAAGCCAAGAAGAAGTACTTTTCTTATAACCTAGAGATGTATGCTCTGGTCCAAGCACTGAGAAAGTGGGGGCACTACTTTCTTCCAAAGGAGTTTGTTGTCTTTTCAGACAACCAAGCACTGAGTTTATTGAATTCACAAGATAAGCTCAGTCACAAACATATGAAGTGGGTAGAATACTTGCAGGCCTACACCTTCAACATTAAGCACAAGAAGGGGTTGCAGAATAAGGTAGAAGATGTCTTAATTAGAAGAGCCCTGATATTACAAGAGATATAGCTGTAGAGCATGGGTATTGAGAGCTTTAAAGACCTATATGCAGAAGATGGAGACTTTGCAGACATCTACAAGGTGTGTCAACAATACAAGAATCATTTTCATAGTGAATTCTCTGAATATACTTTGTAGAGTGATTTTTTGTTTAAAGGAAGTCAGTTGTGTGTTCCTAGAGGATCTATTAGGGAAAATTTGATACAAGAGAAGCATAATGGTGCACTTAGTGGGAATTTTGGTGTCAATAAGACCCAAGAATTGGTGTAGAGGTTTTACTTTTGGCCTGGAATGAATTTGGACATTAGAAAGTATGTAGAAAGTTGTACTATATGTCAAAAAGAAAAAGGTACATCTTCCAATGCAGGCCTTTACCAACCTCTTCCCATCCCAAGTAGACCATGGGAATGTTTGAGCATGGATTTTGTAGTGGGATTGCCAAAGACCAAACATGGAATGGATAACATTTATGTTATTGTGGATAGATTCAGTAAGATGGCACACTTTGTACCCTGCAAGATAGTCCATGATGCTAGTCAAATAGCTCACCTATTCTTCAAGGAGGTATTCAGAATACATGGGTTACCATTGAGAATAGTGTCAAATAGGGGTACCAATTTCATGAGTCACTTTTGGAAGACCCTATAGCAAAATTTGGGAACCAATTTATATTTTGGGTCTGTATACCATCCTTAGACTGAAGGTCAAACTGAACTAGTTAATAGGAGTCTTGGTAACCTCCTAGGGTGTTTAACTATGGAGTATGGTCAAGTTTGGGTCCAGTTCATTAGGCAGGCATAGTATGCCTATAATGACATTGTGAATAGGACTACTGGTAAGAGTCCTTTTGAAATAGTTTATGGCCTACACCCTAGAGGCATATTTGAGCTCAAAGATATAAAGGATGGAGCCAAGGGTAGTGGCTATGCAAAATATTTTGCACATTCTATGCAAGAAGTGCACGAGACACTCAGAAAGACATTGACTAAAAATACATAGAAGATCAAGAGAAAGGTGGATGGGAGAAAAAGGGATGTCCAATTCCAAGTTGGGGATCTAGTGATGGTACATCTCAACAAGGCAAGATTGCATAAAGGAGTGCCCCGTAAGTTACAAATGAGAAGAATTGGCCCATGTACTATACTGGCCAAATATGGCACCACTGCATACAAGGTGGAAATTCCAGAGGATGTTGGTTTATCTCTTGTGTTTAATGTAGTAGACTTGGTCTTGTACAAAGGACCAATACCAGATCCAGATCAGAGTTTGATTGAGGTCATACAGGAGGTGGAGGAACTCAACTTACCATCTGCACCAATCAAGAAGGCAGAACACTTACTAGATTCAAGATTCTACAAACATACTAGAAAGAAATAGTACAAAGAAAATTTGGTGAAGTCGCATGGAAAAACTGATGCAGATGAAACTTTGGTCAAGGAGACTGAATTCAAGAAGTTGGGAGTGGATTCCAACTTACTCAATCCAAGTGTGGATTGAAGTCTTTTCATTTGGGGAGGATGGTGCAGGAGCACCTAGGCTATCCCTAATGTCTTAGTATAATTTTTACTTGTACTAAACCTAGCCAAGTCAATAGCTTTTCAATTTTACCTTAGAAGGTCTTGCAATGTGTGTAACTAGATGGATTAGTAGTTAGTGCCCAATCCAATCTAGTTTTTATTGCTTTCTAGTAGTTAGTGCTTGTCTAGGCCTAAAGTGGGAAACGGGGTCTAAAAGTGTTCTAGACTTAAGTGAGATGAGAAAAGTGCCTAAAAAGGCTTAAATGATGTTTATTAATCATTTGGAATGAGATAGAGGTCATAAAAGTTAGTTTGCAGTATTAATGCAAAAGATGCTATAATGTTGTCATGACAACATTTGCAATTTTGCAAATGTTGCATGCAACATCAAAAACTTTTTATTCCCTTCTAAGTTGAGGAGGGATATGAATTCTAGTAGCCTAAAAACATGGAGGATGAATCTTTAGATACCTTAAGGCTCATTTCCCGAGGCATTGTGTGATGTAGTAAGATTTTTGAAGTGAATAGAAGCTCTGTGTTCTGGTTTTCTACAACAGTCGACTTGCTTTGAGTGTGGAATTTTTTAATCGATTGAAAAAATTGTTAGTGGATCCATGTTGTGAAGATAGTTCTAAGATTTTTTCATTCAGTGATAATGTTTTTTTGAGTAGAGTAGAAAAGTTTTGTAAATTATTTTGAAACTAGTACAGTTGTTGTAGGAGATAGAGTGATTTTTGGTTTCATGGCTCCCCCATAGAATCCAACCGTGGAAATATTTAGGGTGTTTATGAATATGGTAGGCGAGCCTCTCTATAGTGTAAATACTCAAGTAGGAGGTCTGGAGAGCCAATTTTCTAATTTTAAAGTCATGCCCTAGGCGAGCAATGAGTGTCTGGTTAGGTGTATGAGAGGGAGAAACTTGAGTGCTCGTGCAAGGGAGTGTTTGAGAGATTCAAACCAAGTGTGGTTTTAGAATATTTAAGGTCCTATAGATCCATAACATAGAGCTTAGGTCTTTTCCAATCCATCGAGATAAATGTCTAGGTAGAAATCAGTGGACTACATATTATGAACCAAATTAGCCCTATTTGCCCTATATTATAGGATACTACTATAGGGATGACCTAGGAGTTTAAGACCTCAAAAATATTTGAGGTCTTCGAAAAGGGTATTTGGATCCTAAGTTTTTTTTGGGGTTTATTTGGGAGTTTTAGGAAAGAATCTAGAAAAACCTTCTAGATAGGGCTAATTATGCAATTAGGCCTAATAGGACCAAATNGAGTTTAAGACCTCAAAAATATTTGAGGTCTTCGAAAAGGGTATTTGGATCCTAAGTTTTTTTTGGGGTTTATTTGGGAGTTTTAGGAAAGAATCTAGAAAAACCCTCTAGATAGGGCTAATTATGCAATTAGGCCTAATAGGACCAAATGGAGAATTAATCTTGAAATCGACTGATTGGAGTTTGAAGACCCATTCCAATGGGGTTGGAAGGATGTCAAAGGGATGTTTTTATGGTTAACACAATCCTTTTAGAATTTGTGAAGTTGATATGAAGGATTTGTACTCGGAATCCTCTAAGTTAGAGTGAAGAGTTGAAACACAATTATTGATAGTTGTCCTTCAAGGTTAAGCACAAGGAGACTAACTCTTGGAGTTGAGTTAGGATAGTTTTAGGCTTGTAGACTTAAGACTATTGGGATCTTAGAAGTGATATTGGGATACTAAGAAGACTAGGACAAGTAGATTCCTAAGTAGAGTTTGTGCAAGCACACCTTGGAGCACTTCCATCACAGAGCTAGTTCTCTTATTTAGAAGGTTTAATCACTCAAGAGAAAAGATCTTACAATGGAAAGGTATACTCTTGATAAAAATATTGAGAATCAGAAGTTGCAGCTATAGATCTATATTGAACAATAAAAAGAAGCCAAGGAGAAACTTAAGGAGATGTTGGTTAAGAGAAAATACATGGCATCTCGCTGTCATGAGACTGATTATCAGGAAGAAGAGATTCATGACCCATTTGATACATCTAGATTTGAATCTGGTAGCATATCTGATGCATCTAAAGGAATCATATCAAAGCTATCTGAAAGAAATCAACAACTTACTAAACAAGTGAAGGAACTACAGATTGATCAAGATACACAAATGTTTAGGATGGTTGAAGTCTTGAACGATGCAAAGAAAGATGAAGAAGATAGAAACATGGTTGTTGATGACAGAAGAAAAATGTTTGAAAAGTTACAAGAGAAAGAATCTGAGATGATGAGACTTACTAAACATTACTTTGAGATCACTAATTAGATGGTTTCCATAAGTCATGAAGCAAACCGAGTGAATATTGAATTTTCCAATAAATTGGAAGATATTGGTGAATTGAAAGAAGAGAATGAAAAGTTGAGAAATGTAGTGAAGATTCTACAACAACATAATGAGGTGATTAAGAGATCTGAAGAAAGTACCAAGAGGATGGATAAATTTTTGAACAATCAAAGGAGACTGAACAACAATACTGGTTTAGGGTATACCAAGCAAGGAGAATCATTTAATCAAGTTGAACAGAGGAATGTCTACACAAATCAAAATCCTAACAAAACCTCATGCCATCATTGTGGAAAACCAAGCCACACATCAAACGTTTGCAGGAGCAAAGAAAAAGGTATTTCTAGAAACTACTAAATTCAATGGTAATTGCTATAACTGTAACAAGCATGGACATAAAGCACATGAATGCAGATCTAAGTTGAACAAACTACAAAAGAAATCCTACATGAAAAAATATTGTCACACTTGCAATATGCATGGTCATACATCAAAAACATGCAGGACTAACACGAAGAAAATATGGAAACCAAAAGGACAAGAAAATGCATATCAACCGAGAAGACAAGGTAATGCTTATGCTTAGGATTATAATACTTGGGCTAGTTGCCCAACTTGTGGTAGGTATGGAAATATCGTAGCTATATGAGATAATGGAAAACTAAATCTAGAAATTGGTCAAACTTTGGAATGACATGCACACACTGTCAGAAGGTCGGTCGTTTAAGTAAAGATTGCAAAAATTGAGTGACAGATAGAGGTACTAATGTAAATGGAGACACAATCAAGGAAGTCATGAGGAAAAGAAATCTAATGCAGAGGAGAGAAACAAATGACAATGTTTGGCCAAGCACAACAGTCAGTGACACCTCATCTGATGGATTAGTTGATTCCACCACCTCCACGTAAGCAATATAAGTAAGGTATGGAACTATGTTTTGCTAAGTTATATCTTACATCAGTTCCTTATATTCAATGTATGAATGCCAAATTAGCATTAATTAGTATGCAAAATGGTATTATATTTTTATATCTTTGAACTAGTTGAGTCAGTTAATTTGTACCGAGTAAGAATTATAGTCTTTGAACATGTGAAAGACAACCAAGTTGCTGATTCAACCGAGCATTGTTGTACTCCCCGAGCTGAGGTATCCTTAGTATCCATCGAGTGATTTGTTTGTCTGCTGAGTGGTTTGTGATGAACATTTATTGTGCTAACTAAAATAATTTCATATAAATTTGAGGGAAGTGAAATCATTTATTCACACAATGATCAAAGAGCAGAGTAGAGAGATTGAGAGAGAATTCACAACAAAGCATTTCGAAGCACTTCACAGAGATCCAAAGCATTTTCTGCATAGTTGAAGGCTATATCAAGTAAGAACTTGCACTTACAGAGCTATCTGTGATTTTTGTTAGAATCCCTAATTTGAAAAACAATGACGTCTTCTTCGTGAACCATTAAAGGCAAAATTGACAAGAGAAAGAAAGTAGTTTTTATCAAGAACTCGACCTGCGCAAAACCTAACTACAAGTTCATCTAGAGGTTGCTACTCAACTTGACGATAAAGGCACATTCTCCATGATACCATCTAGGGTTCTATTGGTTCATGATGTAAGGGCATATATATGCTACAAGATCAGTGAAATAGGCAATTTTGAGCTGATATCGACATATCAAGAGCTTATTCTCTAATGGGAAACTGAAGGATGATTACAAGCATTTGGAAGTCAAAGGGTTAACTAATGCCCTACATTTCATAAGGAATTCAAAATAGAGTGGATACACATAGTATTGAGTTGAGTACACAATGGGAAGCTATGACTAGATGAACCTAAGAAGATAAGTAAAGATGTTATACATGCAGTAACTGGGTATCCGACATCAGAAAAATCAAAAGCCCTAAGGTACCCTCCCAAAACAAAAATCAAGAAACTAACAGGAGCCGAGTGGGATGGTAGAGGTTTAAGGATCAACACCATCAGTGATCTTGAATTAAGATTTGGTGCATATGTTATTGCATACAAAATATTCCAATCGAGCAGAAGAATTGCATGTGGAGCAGTCAACATTGCATATAAAATTGTGAAGAAGGGTTTGTAACTTGACCTAGCCGAGCTGTTGCAAATAAAACTAGAAGAAAACATGAAGACAACCTGATCATCAAGATCCAAGACATGTAAGTTTGGTTCACTACTAATGTGTACATTTTTCTATCTGCAAAACTTATTTCTCTCCGTTGGTAAAGTAACATGGAAGTCCAACCGACCGATCACATTGCTAATCGATGAACTCATTAAGAGTCTAGGAGAAAACTTTGAACCTATAGTGAATGATTATTTTCTAAAGTTCAAAGAAAGAATGGAGAAAAGGATGAGAATGCCTATTTATTTGGTAGAGAAGTATAAAGAGGATGTATGTTTTGTAGTTGACACCGATACAACACTCATCAAAGTAGTACAACCAAGGACAACATGGCTACCTCCTATGGATTATTAGATTGACAGAGATTTAGCTTCAGAGGCTATAGGGAAACTACTAAATGAACCTATCAAAAAATCTTTTATGAGATTTGACACATATGATGAAGCTAAAACAAGAATACAAATTGGGCTACAAGTTGAGAAAATGGGTAGAAAGAATACCAAGATTGTCAAGACATTGAAAAGGAAATTTTCTATAACTGATGAAGAACTTGACATATCCGTGGATGAAACCGAGGAGAAGCCTACAATCGGTGAAGGAGAAGATCAAGATTCAGAGTCTACTGAATCAGATAAATCCACACATGAAATACAAGAAGAGGCACCTAAGGCCAAGAAGGGAAAAGGCACAAAGGATGCGAGTCCACCTAGTACACAAAAAAGATTGGTGACAAAAAATTCACCACTTTTGAAGGAAGGATTTTCTAAAATTACTAGACCCTCACCGAAATATACTTATCAGATGAGGAAGTATAAGGGTACCATCGAGTCCCCAGTACCGAAACAAAGAAGAAAAAGATATGTGAGAGATAAAGATGATAAGGATGTTTCTAATGATAATATTGATCAATTCAAGGTTGTGCAGAACAAAGTACCACATAATATTGATGAAATAACTGAAGAAATAATGTCAACCAAAAGGTTAGGACATCTGAAGATACACACTTATGAAATATTGACTACCGAGAATAAGGATAAATTGGAAGATGCTATCATAGGTATGATGATTACTTTTAAAAAGGTTCCTATAGAATTTTCTACATACATACCGCAAGAAATATATGAAAAAGTATCAGCCAGATGGACTTATGCACTAACAACAAAGACACAGATGAGAGAGGCATCACTCACTGTACTTGAGGTTGATTGCATAGTTGAATAGATTGATGACATAATGCAACAGTATGGCAAGAAATTTCTAAATAAATCAAGAGCACTCAATATACTTCAAGGGAAATTGAAAGAAGTTTATGAGGAGAGTAGTATGATTTGGAAAAATCTGTTATGTCCAACCGAGAAAATAGAGGACATTGCATCTATAGTTGATATCGAGGGACATCAACCGAGCATTGAAAGAACAAATGTTGAAGATGCAACTATTGACAATATCTTGGACGATATTCCTGAGCTTTTGACTAATCTTGGACATGTAGAGATCACAAGAGATGACATAATCAAAGGTGATCCTAATGAAAAAGCAAAGGAAGATGAAGTGATAACCAGGGCTATCGATATCAAGACCCTAGAAGCAAAGGATAAAACTAAGGTCACTCAAGAAATTGTACCAGGTAATCTACCTATAGTGGTACAAGCTATTGATATTGAAACTAAAGCATCAACCATTACACCCGAGCAGGTAATAGATACACATGAAGACAAGGGTGATGCAACTGGTAAGGAAACTAAGCATAGTGGAGTGATTACACAAGATGATGCACCAAAAGAAACCACTGATGTGAAAGATAAGGGTGAAGGTGATACAGAGACAATGGTAGAAAATTCTACTACTGACATTAGGTTAGTTACCAAGCCCCCTACACAAGTTACCACATCTACCGAGCCACCAAAACCAGATACCGAGTACAAGGCTCAATTATCTCTAAGATTATCTCCTACCTTAAGTGTACAAGGGAAGAAGAAAAAAAATAAGAAAGGGAGAAAGGATTCATTCACACTCAATGAAATCATTGACATCCCTGAATGTGATCCGAGGACACTTGATCCAGAAACACTTAGAAAATATGGTGAACTATGCACCCGAAAAGCAACACAAGACAAGTTGAGATTAGAACACAAGAATGCACAGGTTCTAGAAGCTTCAAAGGAGATCTTACAAAAATTTGTTCCTAATGTGAACATAAATTAATCTACCCCAAGCATTGATCAACTTGCACTGCTCACCGAGGCCATAAATGGATCAGGTATTGATGCCAAGCAAAAGATAGAAGAAATCGCAAAAAAGAAGATCCAGTACAAGATTACTGAAAAGATCAGCCAAGCAGTGGTAGTGAATAAGGCAACACTTATAATTTATAACATTAGAAACAGTTATTACTCAAGAACTTACAATTCTGTACAAATTATGCACACTAAATCACTTCACTACCGAGCTTAGTGAAAAGATGAATAAATTAGATGATGATCTAACCGATAGTGCAAATAGTCTTACAACTGAGAAACATGCATTTAAAATGCATTATTCCAAGGTTATACAAACACAATGGTTGAGACTTGACTTGAAGAAGGAAGAGAACAAGATAAGAGATCAGGTAACCGAGCTACAGGATATGTTACTACCACATTTAGCATTGATGGAGAACCATGTGAAAATGAAAAAGAATTTGATTGCCACCCCATAACTATCAGTTACAAAGAGCATATATGATATGCATGCTCAACTAAATTTATAATAGTTAACCCTTGAGCAATTAAAAGAGGAATGAGAGAAACTGATGGAAAATCTCCAAAAGACCCATCCCAACATTTTTGACAATTTGTAAGTTATTTTTGTCATTAATTTCAAAAAAGGGGGAAATATATGTATCATATATCTATGCATACTGAGAGCATGTACAAAGGGGGAGTCACTATGTACAGAGTCACTGTGTATACTACATATACAATTTTTTGATACTAATTCCAAAGGGGGAGAATGTTACTCAATATAAGTTTGCAAGTTTTCATTAGTATTCAAGTATTCAAATTTCCAGTCGGTAAAAGAGTCAAATACAAACTAGTCAGTAATGATCACTGAGAAACAGAGTTAACCAAGTGTAGTGATCACCGAGAAATAGACTTACCGAGTAGTAGTATACACCGAGCACTGAGGTACACTAAGAGACTATATTTACTGAGTAAACTAGTGGTTACATAATAGTTTGTATTGGCACATCAATGTAGGTAACAAATTTTTTCTGAGATGGATAACAGTTTACAATGATCAAGTAGGACATTAATTATGCATTCACTCATTAATTATTTGTATCTCCTATGTATAGATGATCAAGGTAAATTTTTTACACCATTGATCTTATGTTTTCTAAGATATTATAAAACCCTAATTAGCTCAAGAGGTTTGATATATGTAAGGATAAAATGTCATTTTGTAATGTATGATGATTGAATTATGATCAAGTAGCTGCCACACTAAGGACATCAGAAGATCAAACAAGGGTTTTAGAACAAGGATTTTGATTGAAGTATTTAGTTTTCAGAATAGAGATAAGGCTACCAAGTAGTATAGAAGGTATTATCAATCACAGAAAGGCGATAATTTTATTGTAATTAAAGGATATTTTATCCACAATATTCAGATTATATTTGTTTAGATCACAACTTCTTTTACTCTCTAACAATTGTAATAGACTGCAAAATCTCCTAACATAGTAGACTTAACCATCTTTGCCTAAATCTCTTACAGAGTGCACACATACTTTATGTTGCAAAATACTCACACGAGGTAGATCTAATTGATCTTATTGTTACTCCTAACAGGGTAAGGTCACCAAAAGTGATCAATCTTTGTAAGCTCTAACAAGCTACTTTATTACTGCAATAGTGAAGCTTTGTGGGTCTCATCTCCACCATAGTTTTTACCTTCTAACAGGGGTTTTCTACAATACCAAAATAAATGTGTTATTTGTACTTGAGTTTCATGAATATTTTATTATTTTTATTACATGCATTTACATTTCAACAATAACATTACATGTATTGTGAAAGCAATCTACTCGGCCAGTTACTACATTTTATGAGTACAAAGGTTTGTTTGAAAAGTTTTTAAGGATATTTATTCACCCCTCCCCTCTCAGTACACACCTTTCTATTATTACAACAATAATAATACATTAAATATATAAAACACCAAATATATTATCAATAATGGTGCAAGAGCAATAATACATTAAACAACAATGATCTTGCACGTTTTGAGAGTACAAGTCGTAGTAAAGTATTAGAAGGTGTTCCAAGGGCATGGACAGGTGTAGGGAACATGAGTCCATCCCTTCCAAGTGCACTTGAGGCCAAGTGATCAGAGGAAGGTCTTTAAAAAGTGACCGTCTCAGAGGTATGGCAGACTGTCCTAAAGTGACAATGGTAACAATGGGTAAATGTTATTAGTTTGGTTCAAAATTTGTGTTGTGTATGGTTAGGGACTAAGTGAGTGGTTGTGATAGGAGTCTCCAAGAGTGTAAATAAGTTGGTTTCATTTTTTGTGTACAAGGCTGTCCAAGGTATGGTGATTGGATACATGGTAGTTGTGTGAGGCTAATATGGGGTAGTCATTGTTGTCTTGATTTCTATAATGGATCAGTATTAACAAATTTTGTCAAGTGATTGAAAGAATGTTAGAAGGGTCTAATAATGTCTCTAGGTTGATTAGTGGGTGAATGAATTGTTTGGTTAAGGTTGAAAGGGTTATGAAGACATGGACTGGTCAAGGTAATTTTTTATGGATAGTCAAGTCAAGGTTATGTTTGTGTGGGTCAGTGGATCTTGGGAAGATAATGAACATTATATGAGTCCACTAGAGTCTTGTAATGGTGTGAAAATAGCATAAGAATAATTTGTGGGTCATTCATTGATACAATGGTGATTGTTAGTGAAGGGATTAAGTGAACCTTTTATAAGGAAAGATGTTGATGAATTTGGAAAGGAGAGAGATCTAGTTGTCAAGTTAGGACAGGAAGTATATTTTGATAATAAGACAGTGAAAATATATTCTGATGAAGACTTTTATCATACACACAAATCAAAGGATTTGTGAGTGTTGTGAGGGTTGTGAGAAGGGCCTTGAAGAGGCTGGAACATGTCAAGTGCCTTGAAGGAAGCTATGGGTTTGAGGTATGTATAGATTGTTAATTGCATGTAGAGATGTTTATGTTTGCAATGTTAGGATAGTAAACTAAGAATGATTATGTTTTCTTTATACATAGAGGAGCGGTGTAAGGTATAAAGGCTAGAAGAGGGACCTTGGATGTCCAAATGAAGGCCAAGTGGTAAGAGATGGTCACTAATCACAAGAAAAAGGGTAGTTTGGGTTCAAGGTTGTAAATCTATTAGGGAGTGTCAAGGTTAGACAATAAAGTTGTAAGTTTAGATTTCATTTGTAAAAGATGACAAGATCCCAGTATGGTGAGTTGAGAATTGTACAGGAAAGGTCTTGGATATTGTGTAAGGGTTGGAGCCTCAAGGGATAGGATTTTGGTCAACATGTAAAGTCTAAGTGTATTGTCCAATAAAATGGGATAGTCATAGGAAAGTATTGACAAAATAGACTAGGTATGTTAATAGCCTTAGTAAATGGTTGTTGTGTGTTTGAGAGATCATAAGGTATGAAGCAGTAAAATGTAGTTTTTTCTTTCTTCCACGTGTGATAAGTCCCCATGCTTGGCAGAGCGATGGATGATAATGTAAACAACCTATCCTTTGTGTTGCATAAGACTATGCAGGAGTTTGACATGTGGTTGGGACAGTAAAACATGATATAAACTATCACAGAGAAGTGACAGGGTCAGTAGGGATTTGTCCATTTAAAAATTAAGTTATTGTTTATTTTAGAGGGTAAGAAGAAGACTTTAGAGATTCTAGAGAAAGGAAAAATAGTTGGAGAAGGCTATGGATCATAACAGAGAGTGAGTTGATAATATTTTGCAGAGATACAAGTTATTGTCTTAGGTTGGACAATGGGGTCTTAAGTTTAGATCCTAATTGTAAAAGTGATTGTGGTGCATGAGCACCAAATGGACAATGAGGAAATCTCAAGGGTACACTTGGGTCACAAGGTGATCCTAAGGAATATGAAGACCATTATGACCTACAAGGTCATTAAATAATGTAATAATGGCCAATAGTGACATTTGAAAGAAATTTGAGTCCAAAAGATGTTAATGTAATTAATATGCCAAGTTTGGGCTAATAAAGGCCTAAAGGGATAATAGGTGGGTTCAAGGGATAGTTCAAGGTCATATGGAAAAAGGGGGCGTAAGGGGCCATCTCATAATGTAAATAGGATAATAAAGCCATTTGAGACTCATATGGAGTCATATCACCCTTTTGTAAACAATGTTGCCAATATAGGCATATATGGCCTACAAGGGCTAATTGTAAGGGTTGGAATGGGTAGAAGTAGAGATTTTTCTATGTTTGTGTTCACAAGGTATGGGAATGACCATTTAATGTAATAGGTAGGTTCCCAAGGTTGGAAAATTCAATAGTTGTTCAAAATTAACAAAATATGTAATAGTCATTGTTAAGGACTAGACTAACCAAAAGTTGTTACCTGGGTGGTTGGTTATTAGTTCAAGGAGTTGTGTTGGTTCTAATAGTCTCAGACAATTTTATATACTTGTATGGAAGTCAGAATAAGAATGGGGTCTATGTATTGAATATTTTGATGAATAAAATCCTAAACATTCCTTTCTTTTTTCACTGTTATAGTCCTCTTGGATCGTGCTTTCTGGAGACTAAATACCAATGTTTTAAGATATCCTTAATTGAACATGTTTCTATATTGAATCAAGTCTCTTTTGGTTTTTACAGTGATCCATTTGATTTTTTTTAGACAAAGATATCTTCTTTTTAATTTGAATTATCCTAACCCTCATTTAGGATAGCCAGTCACTGTAAAAATGTAGTTTCTTCCTTTTCACACGTGCAATAAAGTCCCTAACTTTGCATGAAAATGGGACAACATGTAATTTATCCTTCCTAAATAACTTAGGACTCCATGAAACATGAAGTACATGGATCTGGTTGAGGAACAATGACTGTAACAGTCACAAAGGTTGGGGAACAATGATAGTGGGCACTGTTACCCAAATTTTCCCCATTATGAATATTTTGGCTACAGGTGGAGTAAAATGAGGCTCCCATGAGGGTTGAGCCTAACCTATGAGGTAGACCTTAAATTTGTGATCTTGGTTGTGTTCTCTGTAGTCTCTTCAGTCCCTATTTTGCTCCTGCCCATGCAAAATAATCTAAGTGTTGAAGAACCTATGTACTTGATAAAACCCTAATTACCCAAGACTTGTTCTATTTCCTTATTACCTTTTGGGTGACTTAAGTTCTTCAAATTCCCATGTGTGCATTTATATTTTTCATTAAGTCTATAAGTTGCACGATAAAAATAGAATATTCCAAATAATCTGGGGACCCGAAAACTCTCGCTAGTCTCATGATCTCATGAAAGAAAAGCATATTCCATTTTGATCAGGAGACTCAGCGATGATCATTGGATCAAATGTCGATCGGAGGGGAGCTGGGTAATCTCTTAATATAACCTAGATTTAGCAAAGGATCTGGAGATCATGTGACTCAGTGTAATTCCTACCTCTAGGTGTGACTTAGGTTCGGAGATGAGTCAAGTTGCGGCCTTTCAGTCGGGTGGTGTCATAATCAAGGGGAATATTCTATCAAGGACCAGAGACTTGGTGAGTGTTGTCCAATTTAAAGAAGGTTTAATGCTTGTTGTGTGATCTCATGATAAAGCCAGGGTTAGCGGAAAGGTTGGGAGACTTAGCAGAAAATAGAAGGGATTGACCTGGGGTTATGAGGCATTGCCCGAGGAAATAAGAAGATCCAGTGGCTATATTTTAAAGTATAAACAGATTTGGATCTCAACAGTCAATACAGATATCCATGCCACCTATGACCATTAGGATTTAAATATTCAAAGGAAATTCAAATATATGATCTAAGAAGTTATTATAGAACCAACTTTCAAAGAGGTAGATGGATCGACCGACTTTGCAGAAGCAAAATTGATGGTGGTAGGAGAGATTTCAGAGATATATCTGATCGATCAAAGATATTTTATGATGCATTTATGAATGAAACTAACAGTGTTAGGGTTTTTGAATATTCTATTGCAATCAATTGTAACCCTAACAAGATCAGATTGATTCCAAGCTTGCGTGCTAGGGAGTATATATCAATTTTAAGAGCTTTAGAGCTCAAAGTTTTCCTTACTTAGAATTTATCCGTGGCATTCTTTCTGCCCTCTAATTTCCATAGTTTGTAATCTTTCATTGATATTTAGATATTGCAAAAGCTTTTTGTGACATCTTTTCTGTCCCTGGGCTTTCTTGTCTGAATTTTTCTTACCGAATTAGAATATATTGAATGATTTTTAGAGAAACATTGGAGTCCCTAAGCCCTCTTTCTTTTTACAATAGTGTGTACTACTGTGGATGATTTGATTTAGTTGATTTTGTGGATATTCTACAATCCCCAATCATTTTGTCTCATTCCTGTGTCGAATTGCAAAAGTGGATGTTTATGTGCAGGTCATAGTCCATGTCTACTCATAGTGAATATGCTATTATTTGTTGAATTACTTCTTTCCTTGAATAGCCTCTGTTTATCTCAGGCCTCTCTATGAAATATTTATGCAAGCCTATCTAGGAAGTTGTGTTCTATTCATTCCAAGGTTTCATGTTGAGATTAGTCAATGTGTTATGATTCAAGTTACCTTCGGTGTATCACCTAGTAGGATAATTTGCTTTCAGTTATTTCCCTTTCATGCATTTCTTCTATCCCTTTTCCCTCAAGAATTTACTTGCATGTTAAGAAGAAAATTTGGGTGACATATCAAGAGGAACTGGCCTAGAACCCTGAGGTCTTGTCTTGGTTAGAAAAATGTCCCACAACCTTGAGAGAGTTCCCATGTTACACTAGATTACCAAGACTACGAGAGATTGGGTAAGGGTGAAAATCTAGGTGTCTAACAGTTCTTGCATGCACAGTGGGACTGGAGATAAAAGAAATAAGTTCATCTCTCTAAGAGCATATTGATTTTTAGAATCAAATACAGACCAGGAAGTGATCATTTTCAACATACCCCACCTTGTCTACCAGATAACAGTTCTGGCACGCCCGGTGGGACTCCAATAGAAGTTTACTTACCAAGATTATGGTATTTCTGATATACTGGTTGCATAATAAAGACTTAAAGAGGCTTTCCTATCAAGTATATCTAGCAACTCCATTGGTGAAGAACAAAAGACCCAGTCCTATTCAAAATTTATGAGAAAAGTTGAAACAAGAAGCTCAAAGCTTTCTGAGTTCACACGGTTGCCTTCCAAAAGGAACTATAAAAGATCATCTCAAAGAACACCCCCTACAAGGAGGGTACAATCTACACCACCTAACACTTCAGAGAGGGGACCTTGGCCTTTTCATTCTAAAAGAAGAGGAATATCCCTAACTAGAGATCTACAAGAAGATTCGACTCCACCCTTAAATACAACTCACACAGTTGTTACTTAGCGAGTTACAACTCCTGCAATGGCTAGGAAGTTTTCCTTTTCCCCCTTTAATCAAGGAAGCCCCTTGAACTTTTCTCAACATCATTATGTACCCTTGGTGGCACTTAAAAGTCTACCTGATTTTACAGGTGAAGGACAAACAACTTTTGAACACATAAGAGACGTGACTACTATCTGTAGTATACATAATATCACAGAAGAAGATGTGGCTACCAAGCTATTAGCAGCCTCTTTCAAAGGTAAGGCCTTAGAATGGTTTAGAACTCTTGTTGTCAGTTCCATTAATTCATGGGATATATTTGGAGAATTAAGTAAATACTTTGAGGATAAATTAGATAACTTATCTCTGGTTGAGCAACTGACAACCATTAAAAGAG
>MU228165.1:635882-652588 GCA_018584345.1 Thuja plicata | reverse complement strand
ATGTGGTCCCAAGTCAAAATAATCTTGCTGCAAAGATGGAGTGGTGTTGCCCTTGCAATCAGTCCCATAACTAGACAACGTGCTTAAATGGGAGGGTACACTAAGCACTGATGGTTCAAAGCACCTCACTTACCCAATCAGAGGTTTCTCCCAGCGAACCACCTCCTCACCAGGAGGCACAACATGATGAAACTACTCTTTTTAATTGGGAGTGATAAGATTTAAATGGAGTAAATGGTGAATCTACCATTGCTGCCAACACCAGGTCTAAAAGAAGAGCTCAAGACATGGAGCAAACAAGAGATAGGGCTTCTACATTTGCAAAATCTTCACTGCTTTTTTCTCCTATCATGCTGAAGAAGGCCCCCGCCATTCCAATCAAAGAAAATCGACCTTCTAGGGAGGTTGAGCCTATCATAGTAAAGACACACCATAGAGTACACACAGTTGTACCCTTCAACATAGTGGATAATATGAAGAAAAAAAATGTCACTATGTCTATGTGGGACTCTTTGGCTATTCCGGGATAACCTGAAATATTGAAGAAAGCAATGGCTGAAGAGGTAATTCCTCAGCCACCTACAATAAAGAAGTTTTCAAGCTAGTGTTGGTTAACACTGATCAGAAGGAGGAGGTTCCAAGTGGCAACTCCAAAGCTAATGCCATGCAAGGTAGGACCTCAAAACCACCCCCTTTTTACGTATCTTTAATTATTGGAAAATCTTTGATACATAATTGCATGGTAGATAGTGGGGCTACTAGCACTGTTGTGGCTAAGAAGGTGGGTGACCAAGTAGTTTTGAAATATGAGCCTTTCCAGAAGAAAGTTAAGTAGCTTGATGGTTCTTCAGTAAACACGATAGGTGTAGCTAAGGATACCAGCCTAGTCCTCCATGCAAGCCCCAATTTCTCTATCCTACTTGACATATACATAATAGACCTCCCTGCCCTATTTTCCATATGTTTGTCAAGGGAATTTATAGCCAAAATAGGAGGGTATCTTTCCTCTGATTGGTCACACATGCTTTTTCATACAAGGTATGGGACTAAGGTCACTATCAATTCTGAATCATTGGCAACACACCATGTAGAACCTTATGTGTCCAATGTACTTAACGCAAGTTGTCTTGCACTTGATGATGATGACTTCCCAATCATCAGGGAAACAACCACCAAGCTAGAAGGTATCCCAGATATCTATCTAGATGAATTAGAATCTCAGAGACCCTCTGAGGCCCAAGCCAATTTTATTTGGGATGCTAGCTTGGGGTCTTATTTGATTCAAGAAGAAAGTTGCATAGAGCCAAATCTCTCCAAGACAAACAAAGGTTTAGAAGATCATGCAGCCAAGTTTGGGAGCTATACTTTGATGGTGCTAGAAGCAAACATGGTGCTGGTGGTGGTGTTATGCTAGTTTCTCCAAAAGGGGAGAAGTATTACGCAGCCTTTAGGTTCAGTTTCTCCTGCACTAGCAACACTGCTGAATATGAGAGACTAGTGAATGGGTTGGAATGGGCTAAAAGGAGAGGGATAAAATCCCTAAAGGTATATGGTGACAGCAAGATGGTTATCAGCCAAGTAAGAGGGATAAGTGCAAATAAAAGTGATATAATGAGAGCATATAAGCATCGAGTTTGGGATGCAATTGAAGATCTCCATGCTTTCAATATTGTTGCAATCCCTAGGAAATTAAATCAGAATGCAAATAGGTTAGCTGTTGTTGGATCTCAGTATGATATTCCTAAAAGTATTTTGAAAGAAATGGATCAACAACATATCAAAGTGATTTTCAAACCTTCTATTCCTGGTAACAATGTCAATTGGCAAGTGTTTGATAGTGACGAGCAAATTCTATAGTTCTTATTTGAAGAGGACATTTTCTCAGAACATAACCAAGATAGATTATTGCAGAACTATGGTGATCAAGTGATACAACTAAGATCCAATAAGATGCCTAAGGGGCTTGTCACCCTGGAATCTTTCTTCAACAGAGATGACCAAACACAGAAGAGAAAAGTTGGCTTGGTAGTCCAACAAGAAAATTGTACTAAATTAGAGTTAGAACCAGGTAAAAGTTTACAATTTGGGAAGGTAAATACTAATTCAAAAGAACAGGCTTACACTCAATTATTCCAAGAATCTAGTGATGTCTTTGCATGGAAATATGAGGACCTCAAAGGGTTTAATCCTGCCCTTGCTCAACATACCATTGAATTGGAACCTAATGCCAAACCAGTCAGGCAAAAGGAAAGGCCTATAAATCCCAAGTTAGAACCACTCATGCATAAAGAAGTCCTCAAATTAATAGAGAGTGGTATCATCTACCCCATCAAGCACACTAGTTGGGTTTCCAACCTCATTCCTGTTAGGAAGAAGAATGGTGAGTTAAGGCTATGTGTTGAATTCAGAGACCTTAATAGGGCATCCCTAAAATATCTTCATCCATTACCATCTATGGAGAATATTCTACAATGTGTCTTTGGATCTGAGAGATTTTCATTATTGGATGGCTATTCAGGATGCAATCAGATCCCGGTTCATGAAGAAGATCAATATAAGACTACATTTATAACCAAGTGGGGGACCATGGCTTATCAAAAGATGCCCTTTGGTTTGTCCAATGCAGGTGCTACTTTTCAAAAGGAAATGGATATGGCCTTTAAAAGCCTCATGTACAAATTTGTACTAGTCTATTCAGATGACATAACTATTTGTTCTAAACATGCAGTATACCAGATCAAACATCTCAGGAAAATATTTGAAAGGTGTAGAGAATTTGGGATATCTCTTAATCCCAAGAAATGTGTGTTTTCAGTCCATGAAGGAAAACTATTGGGATATATAGTATCCAAAAAGGGAATTACAGTAGACCCTGAAAGGATTGCAACTATTCTAGAGCTACCCTTACCACATCAAAAGAAAAGTCTTCAATCTTTCATAGGAAGGATTAACTTTGTCAGGCGTTTCTTGACTAATATTGTATATCTACTAAAGCCTTTGACAACAATGTTGAAGAAGAATACATCTTTCTATTGGAGAAAAGAGGGGAAATCTAGTTTCCAAACCATTAAAGAATCTCTGATAGAAGCCCCTGCCCTGTAAAACCCAAATTTTAGTAAGGATTTTATCCTTTACGCCTATGGAGGATTAGATGCTATTTCTGCAATATTGACCCAAGAAAATTCTGAAGGGTTGGAACAACCTATTGCTTTCTTTAGCAAAGGTTTAGACGAATATGAACATATATATTCTTTTGTGGAGAGACACGTACTTGCTATAGTAAAGAGCCTTAAGAAGTTCAAATATTTGTTAACCCACAGCAAGTTACAATTGAAAGTTACTCATCCTAGTGTTAAGGAATTCTTGCTTTCTATGGACCTGAATGAAAAAAGCGCTGGTTGGATTACTAAGGTCATGGAATATGACATTAATATCCAAGTCACCAAGCTAGTTAAAGGAAGAGGTCTTTGTGAGAATCTGACAGAGGATGAGATTTCAAAGGAATCAGAGAAAATAGATGCATCCCTAATCATGCATTCAATAGAAGATCATGTCGGGGCAGTAGGTTGGTTGCCTAACATGATCCATTATTTAAAAATAGGGGAATGCCCTGTAGATCTAGATTCAAAAAAAAGGAGGTACTATAGGTTACAATCTGTTCCTTTTGTGCTGATAGATGACATTCTTTTTAGAAAGGATCACAATGGTGTCCTTTTAAGATGCATAGGTTCAGAAAATATAGCAGATTTCCTATTTGAATTTCATGACGGACCTTCTGGAGGTCACTTCTCTCCTAGAACTACTGCTTTTAACTTCATGAGGGCTAGATACTATTGGCCATCTATCTTCAAGGATTTCCACAATCATGTAAGGAAATCCATCAAATGTACCATGTTTGCTGGAAAAGAAAAACTTGTAGCCTTGCCCCTTCATCCCGTCAGAATAGAGAAACCTTTCATGAGATGGGGCATAGATTTCATTGGCATGATCAATCCTCCATCGAGCGCAGACCATAAATGGATAATTACTACAACAGATTATTTCACTAGATGGACAGAGGCGGTGACATTGAAGGAAGCAAATGAGAATGTTGTCCTAAGATTTTATGATGATATAATTCACAGATTTGGTGTCCCTGACTCCATTATTTCAGATAATGCATTAGCATTTACAGTCCTAAGAGTGACTGAATGGGCAGTCAAACATGGTGTCTATTTCAACACAAGTTTGAACTACTACCCTCAGGGTAATGGTTTGGCAAAATCAATGAACAAGAACTTGATTAGGATAATCAAGAAAACCCTACAAGACAACCAAAGATATTGGCACACCAAACTAAAATCTGCATTGTGGTTAGATAGAATTACCCCAAAGAAGATCATTGGGAATTCTCCCTATATGCTAGTGTATGGAAGAGAGGCCAAATTTTCCATTTTAACTAAATTGCCAGCCCTGGACTTAGCTACTTAGTATGTCTTATTTGAAGAAGGAGATCCTTTGTAGATTAGGTATGCTCAGATTATGGAATTAGAAGAACACATAGATAAGTCCATGAAGGATATGGAATTCCATTAGATGCAGACAGAGAAAATCTTTGATAGGAGAGCCAGGGTTAGGAATTTCAAGATTGGAGATATAGTCCTCAATGGGATGAATTCAAATCAAAGCCTGGGGAGGTCCATTCATCATCACAAAGAGCAAAGAAAATAATGCTTTTCAGCTATCAACTCTTGGAGGAGTTCTCTTGCCCATTTTTGTAAATGGATTCCATTTGAAACCTTGTTTTGAGGTTTGTCCTTCCTTGTAAATATTGTAGATAATTTCCTTGCTCACTGTTCTTGCTTTCTAGATTAATTTCCTTCTTTCCTTAAGGTGCTCATGCACAGTTAGTTGTTTTCCCTTCTGGTTTCAATCTGCTTCCAAATTTCTATTTTTGATCAAGTGATGACTCAATGCCCAATGGATATCAAAGGCTACTGGTTCTCAACATCTAGCAGGCATACATCCCACAGAAATCACCAAGAATGTTACCCAAATTTTCCCCATTCTGAAGATTTTGGCTACAGGTGGAGTAAAATGAGGCTCCCACAAGGGTTGGACCCAGCCTATGAGGAAGACCTTAAATTTTTGATCTTGGTTGTGTTCTCTGTAGTCTCTTCAGTCCCTATTTTGATCATGCCCATGAAAAATAATCTAAGTGTTGAAGAACCTATGTACTTGATAAAACCCTAGTTACCCAATACTTTTTCTATTTCCTTATTACCTTTTGGGTGACTTAAGTTCTTCAAATTCCCATGTGCACATTTATAGTTTGCATTAAGTTTCTAAGTCACGAGATAAAAATAGAATATTCCAAATCATCTGGCGACTTAGAAACTCTTGCTAGTCTCATGATCTCGTGAAAGAAAATCATATTCCATTTTGATTAGGATACTCAGCGACAATCGTTGGATCAAATGTCAATTGGAAAGGAGTCGAGTAATCTCTTAATATAACCTAGAGTTAGCAAAGGATCTTGAGATCATGCGACTCAGTGTAGTTCCTACCTCTAGGTGTGACTTAGGTTTGGAGATGAGTCAAGTTGCGGCCTTTCAGTCGGGTGGTCTCATAATCAAGGGGAATATTCTATCATGGACTAGAGACTTGGTGACCGCCGTCCAATTTAAAGAAGGTTTAATGCTTGTCACGTGATCTCATGATAAATCCAGGGTTATCAGAAAGGTTGGGAGACTTAGCGGCAAATAGAAGGGATTAACTTGGGGTTATGAGGCATTGCCTGGGGAAATAAGAAGATCCAGTGGCTACATTTTAAAGTTTAAACAGATTGGGATCTCAACCGTCAATACAGATATCTGCACCACCTATGACCATTAGGATTTAAATATTCATAGGAAATTCAAATATTTGATCTTAGAAGTTATTATAGAACCAACTTGCAAAGAGGTAGATGGATCAGCCGACTTCACAAAAGCAAAATTGATGGTGGTAGGAGAGATTTCAGAGATATATCTGATTGATCAAAGATATTTTACGATGTATTTATGAATGAAATTGACAGTGTTAGGGTTTTTGAATAGTCTATTGCAATCAATTGTAACCCTAACAAGATCAGATTGATTCCAAGCCTGTGTGCTGGGGAGTATATATATCAATTTTAAGAGCTTTAGAGCTCAGAGTTTTCCTTAGAATTTATCTGTGGCATTCTTTCTGCCCTCTAATTTCCATAGTTTGTAATCTTTCATTGATATTCAGATATTGCAAAAGCTTTTTGTGACATCTTTTCTGTCCCTGGGCATTCTTGTCTGAATTTCTCTTACTGAATTGGAATATATTGAATGATTTTTAGAGAAACATTGGAGTCCCTGAGCCCTCTTTCTTTTTGCAATTGTGTGTACTACTGTGGATGATTTGATTTAGATGAGTTTGTGGATATTCTACACTCCCCTATCATTTTGTCTCATTCTTGTGCCGAATTGCAAAAGTGGATGTTTGTTTGCAGGTCATAGTCCGTGTCTACTCATAGTGAATATGCTATTGTTTGTGAAATTACTTCTTTCCCTGAATAGCCTCTTTTTATCTTAGGCCTCTCTATGAAATATTTATGCAAGCCTATCTAGGAAGTTGTGTTCTATTCGTTCCAAGGTTTCATGCTGAGATTAGTCAATGTGTTATGATTCAAGTTACCTTTGGTGTATCACCTAGTAGGATAATTTGCTTTTAGTTATTTCCCTTTCATGCATTCCTTCTATCCCTTTTCCCTCAAGAATTTACTTTCATGTTAAGAAGCAAATTTGGGTGACATATCAAGAGGAACCGACCTAGAATCTAGAGGTCTTGTCTCGGTTAGCAAAAGGTCCCACAACCCTGAGATAATTCCCATGTTACACTAGATTACCAAGACTATGAGAGCTTGGGTAAGGGTGCAAATCTAGGTGTCTAACAGGCACATAAAGGGATTTGTCTACTAAAGAGGAAATTAAAGAAGGCTATGAAGGTTATGGAGAAAGAAAAGGGAAAGGTCTAATTTATGTTGGAAATCAGGAAAGAGTTGGACAATCCAAGGTGAGGGTTTGTTAAGTTAGTTGCAGAGGTGGGTTGTGATTTTCATATTAGGACAAAATAATGTGTTTTGTCATGTATTTATTTAAAGTATTGTTGTCAATAAACAATGTAGTGTGGGATGTGTGGGAAAAGCATAGGAGTATTTGATGTGAGCAAACCAGAACCTAGTTGCAAGGTTAAGGGCTTGTTTGAGGAGAATAGTCCTATTTGTTGGTGGAACATGACAATGACTTGAGACTGACTTGTTGAGTTTTGTTGGAAGCCTATGGTAAAGTGTTAGGGGTTCATGGGATCAGAGAAATGAAGAGTATCCTAGGCTGAGTTATAGATGGAAGATTGGATATTTTTTTCATAGAGTGTGAGTGAGAAGTCATGAAGGATATGGGTAATCAACCAATAGAGTTATGTGATCAGAGGATTATGGATCAACGTTGGTGGAAAGAGTTGTGGACAAGTTAGGGATCTTGTGGATAGTTGATCCTATTGTGGAAGTATGAATAGTGAGTCAACATGGTTGTAATGATGTGAGAAGTTGTATCACCTTGGGAGATTGGGATATTTTTCGTTAAATGAATGGATATGTGTGGGTGCCCATTGTGCTATCCATCATATTATGATAAGAGTATTGTGAGTTGAGTTTGTATGGGAAAATCCTAGAAGTTTCTAAAGCAGTGATAAGAGTCGAAGTTCAGGTAATGGTAATGACATATCAAAGAATTATTCAATGTGTAATATCAAAGGAAATAGGATAGTGGTCAGTAACAAGATTGATGGGTGTCTAAATTGTTAGTAAAGAACACCTTCACAATGATCAGAGAGGGGTGCAAGGAGTCAAGGAGTGGAAGCATTGTTTGAGAGGGGTATGAGGATTTCCCTAAGGCATGGATGATCAGTCATGAAGAGCATCAAATAGATCCATCTGCATCAACTATGTAATAAGTATATGAGAAATAACACTACCATTAAAAAATAAAGTTCACAAGTTCAAAGAAGGAGTAGTAATAATGTATAAAACATGGTCATCACCTGAACTACCTGCAGTACCCTGATCATGTCCACCAGGTAGATGAGGATGCATAAAAATCTATAAAAAGAACATGTACATATTTTAGTTAATGACATAAAAGAGTATAAAATATAAACCATTATTGAACTTTTGTTATAATTAAAGATTTCATTACTGCTTACTTCCAAGTTTTGTGCTTGTTGCATCAATTTTTTCACACTCTCTTTTATCTCATCAGTTTGAGGGTCTATGCACGACAAACCAATAATATCTGTATTAAATTTTCTAATATAATTTTTTAATCATTTGGACCGGGTTTGTGGAAAGTGTGATTTCATCATCGCATAATACTAAGTCCAACTCTATTAAGATGTCCCGAGGTATTGTAGGTGCCTTTCCCTTTCCCCGAAAATTCATTTGTGACAAGAATATTATTAACACTATCAAAATTACTCCAAAACACTCAAGAAAAAAACATAATAATATAACATTTTGCTTCTATCTAAGTTTTACAATTATAATGAGGTTTACCTACTCCGTAGAAGGGTCGGGAGTAACATCCTCGTGTGTGCTATGTGATGGATCCATATGGCCGTGTGACAACGATCAAATATTAAAATGTTAGAGAAATGAAACCAATACACTTAGCATAAAAACTTAATAATAAAATAGTATATTGGAGTCATTAATTGGAGGTTGGTTTAAATGGTATATAGTATGTACCACCCCCATGATAATAACTTTGTTTTTATTTATGTGATTCAAATTTTAATTGATTAACAACTCTTTCCCTGCACTTATTATTTTTATCGCACATACAAATACACAATTTCCCTCGCGTGCCTCAAATATGTAATTGGGTTTCTTATTAGTTGACCCAGGTCATGTACTATTTATAAAACCTGCAATATTCCCTGATTCTTTTTGCCTTCCATCAATGTATGTAGCCACTCTTTTACTTTGATCATTATCTTTCTGTTGTATATAATTTGCTGAGAGTGAATGCCTTCACATACTTTTTTTATATCGAACAATCTGCATCTAATTTTTGTAATTATAACAAGGTCTTACATACTCCATCAACTCAACAAATTTTTTGTTACAGACCTTTATGTCACCCATGGAAAATAGGCCCAAACCATGTAATGACAATAGTGTTATGCGATATATCCTCTCGTTAACAGAAAAATTAGTGTTTATTGGAGGAAGTTCCTTGGGTACCCATTATTTCGTTTGTACCTCAAGGGAACCTCTATGTCACCTTTGGTCTCATCATCATAAGAACATGACCCCACTTGAGCAAGGAAAAATTCCATGCGTTTATTAAATTTTCTTCTAATCTTTTGACCTCTAGTTGATCTCTCTATTTTAGACCTACTGCATGTCTCAATTTTGTCTTTTATTCCTGTATTTCCTTCACTCGAGGAAGATACATCTAAAAATTACCTATTTGGTGATACTTGCAAACCATCAAATGAGAGAGATAATTGGTAATGAGAGAGATATTTTGCAAATGAGGGTAATATTGATGAAGAAGTTGGCCCTAAATTTGATGTTGAGATTAAAAATTTGAATAAGTCCAACTGGGGCCTCAAGTATGCATAACTATATTAAATAAAATGTTTCTATAGGGTGTATTGATTTATACTTTTTGATCCATGAGATTGTGAAGGATCCTTGTGAAAGGGGTTCAAGTTCTTGCATATGTAATTCCATTATCTTATGTTAGCTAAAAATTACATGATACATATACTAAAAATTACATAGTAGACAACATGAACAATATACAGTCATCATAACTATTGTATATTTTTTTATTCCTTGCCTTTACTTTATGTAGACTGTGTAGGATCCTCAACAAAAGGGTTGATGATGTCTATAGTAAATTACCTATTTCCACCAAGGGTGGCATCATCACACAAAATATATACATGAAATCATCACCAACATTTGTGCATCATAAGCATTACATTTGTAATTTGATAAAAAATAAATACATATGTATCATAAGCATCATAAGCATCACATATGTATCATCATAAATATGTAATCCATCACATATGTAACATAAATCACCATCCATCATATAGCTAATAAACAGTCCACATTCCATAAATAAACAAAAATTTCAAAAAATGTCACATGTATCATCATAAACATGTAATCCATCACATATGTATTTTAAATAACCATCCATCACATAGCTAATAAATAGTCCACATTCCATAAATAAACACAAATTTCAAAAAATGTCACATAAATAAACACTCTATCTCCATCTCCTCGGGATGACATGGTTCTACTATAATTATGACCTATAAGAGGTGGAACATTAATTAAAAACATTAAAAGGTACATCATGAATTAATTATGTAATGAAATTAGAATTCAAAATATAATGAATTAATTATGTAACCATATAAGTCAAATATATTTATATCAAAAAATCAATATTAAATAGATAATATACTAATCACATACCTCATACATTTCATTCATGTCATTGATCTTCTTCTTCATCCAACTCATCGTCATGATCATCATCACCATCGCCATCATCGTCACCATCGCCATCGCCAAAAAAAAAATCATCATCATATTCTTCTTCTTTATGAACATTTTGGTCAGGAACATCATCGACTAACTGTCGATCGTGATCATCATCTACATCATCTTCTACTTCTTCTTTGGTGCAAGAGAACCTTAAGGTCTTGCAGAGATCTTTAAAATATTTTGGCTTGTAGTTTGGTTTGGCTAACCACCAAAGTTAATAAGGACTAAATATGAATTTCCAAGTGTGTTTTGTGTGTGTGTAGAGATAGGAGTGATTAGGGTTTAATGTTGGATATGATCAAATAGGATCTAGGGGTCTAAGTCCTAGAAGTCAACCAAAAGGTCAAAGGTTGACCAAAACTCCAAAATGGAGTGGCACTTGTGATTTTCATATTTTTGAATTTTTTAAGGTCATATCAAGTGGTTTAGGATCAAATTGGGCCATTGGAAGTAGTAGTTTGTCATTTGTGCAAAAGATGTAAAAGTTTCTCATGACAACTTTGCAACTTCGCAAAGTTGTCATGACAACATTTCCTAAAAACTAGGAAAAGGCTTTAATGGTGCCCAAATACCAACATGAGGGTCCAAAAATGTGGTAATATGATATATAAGGTGGAGAAAACCCTAATCTAATAGTTGGTTGTCATTGGGTATGGACTGTGTGTTGAGAAGGAGAGAATTTAACTGTATTTTGTTAACAGAGCCATCATCCAATACTTTAATGGATTTAATGGAGTGAATTAATGCATGGATATTATGTTTTACATTATGTAGTTTTTCTCTATGGCATTGGTTTAGGTTTTTAGTATTCTTTCTTATTCGTTTGTAAATTCTTTGTGTTCTACTGGTTCACTATCTTATTCTGGACCAGTCATGTAAAACATGAACCCCACTTGACTTCCCATGGTTGGAAAGCTATGGAAACTTGGGATAAAGTAGGGGACCTTTTATATAGTTTATATATGGTTTGTGGAGTTGTTTCTTGTAGGGGATCTATTTTTTCCAACAAGCCCTAGGTGAGTGGGGTGGCATTCTGGTTAAAGGCTTGTGTAGAACAATAGCATGAAAAGATGCTAGATGGATTGGATTGAACCAATAAATGGTGGGAGCATGTGGAGGAGTGTGTCCTTGATTACTTTATGCAAGGAGAAGATTTGGGGATTTTCTTAGAATGGCCATTAAAGCCAAAGAAATCAGACTGGTTAACATGCTCCTAAAACCCTTAAAAATAGGGGTTTAGTGAAAATCCAGTGTACGGACAGAGTGGGGGTCTAAAACCTTGAAAATCATAGATCCTAGGATAGACCTAAAAAGAATCCAAAGTTTATTTGGAGGGTTGTTAAGGGGATTTGTGAAGAAACCCAAGAAGACTAGTTCCTAGGAGGCCTAATTGACCAAAAAGGCTACAAGGCCTCAAAATCTAAAAACTAGGAACCTGCTTGAAACCTAATGGAGGGATCCATAAAAGTGGATCAAAATCAGTTTTAAGTGACCTAGGAATGGTTAGGAATCCCATACCTATTGCCAAGGTCAGATTGGAGAGACTTAGGCTAGAATAAGCCTAAGGGTGCATAGTTGAATGAAGAAGGACTTGGAGGGAGTTTGAAGTTGGTGGAGAGTTCTAAAGGAGATAGGGGATCATAGAGTAGTCCTCTAGTTAGGGTAGTGATAGAAATCCTAAGAATACCAAAGAAAGGTTCTTTGAAAGAGAAAGAAAGCTCTTAGAAGTTAGAGCTCCCCATCAAATTGGTATCAGAGCCATTGAAAGGCTTGGGAAGTGGTTAGTGTATGTCAGAGGAAAGTGAATCTATTGGAGAAAGTACCATGGTGATGAATGTAGAATTGGCAAGGGACTTGTTAGAGAAACAAGTCAAGAATAGACTTCTTGAAGAAGCTATGGAAGATATGAAGCTAAAGTTGGCATAAGTTGCAGAGGCAACAAACAAGACAAATGAACAAATGGGAGAGGAGAAAGATAAGGAAAATAATCAAGTTGAAGAGGAGGTAGAACCAGAGCCTGACCCTCCTTTACTTGAGGAACCATTCCTCAAGGCCCTCAAGCCATTAAGTGGAAAGACATTAGAAGGAATTACAGTGTTCTCCAGAAAGATGGATGTAGAGTTGGTTATGGAGTGGATTGAGGGTATAGAAAACCATTTCGAATGTGATGGTATCACAGAGGCACAGAAGGTGAAGATAGCCAAATCAAAGCTAAGAGGAAAAGCATTAAATTGGTGGAAGTTTTTGCAAGAAGAAAGAGAAAAGGAAGGCAAGAAGCCAATAGCAACTTGGAAAGATATGGTGGCTAAGGTGAAAGAGAACTACTTACTAGAGGATTATGATATCCAACTACATAAGAGAAGGCATAATATTAGAGAAAAGGATCTAGATGTGGCATCCTATACCGAAGAGTTCCAAAAACTATGTCTTAGGTCAAGAGTGCAAGAAGTGGAAAGCATCAAGGTTGCTAGGTTCCTCAATGGGCTTAGATGGAACATACAAGAAGAGTTGAGACTCTTCACTTTAACTTCTATCCATGGATGTTTTTAAATGGCCCTAAAGGTGGAAGAAAAAATCAGAAAGAAACAAGATTCCAACTCTAGGGGAAGAGGAAGAGGTAGAGACTCTAGAGGAGGATATAGAGGTGGTTCTAGTGGAAGGAAAAATGATACCAAAAGCAAAGGAGATTCTAGGGTTGCTGAACAAAACCAAGAGACCAGTAATAGAGGAGGATATAACAGAGGTAGAGGATTTCACAATGGTGAAAGAGGTAGATTAGGTGGGTTTGGAAGGAGCTCATATTTTTCTACAATGAAGTGTTACTATTGTGGCCAATTAGGTCACCCTTCTTATGGGTGTCCAAATAAGCCAACATATTCACAAGGTGAGAAGAAGATTGCATATTTGCAAGAAGAGGACATGACTAAAAAATCAGAGATTAGTTTAGATTTAGAGAAGGGAGAGAACCTTATGCTTAGGAGGATTCTAATCAAAGAACCTACAAGGGATGAACACAAGTAGAGAAGGGATCTTTTTATAGTCAAGTGTAAGATTATTGGTAAAGTGTGTAGGGTCATAATTAGCTCTGGATCTACTGACATTGTGATCTCAGAGGAAGCAGTGTAGAAGCTTAAATTAGTCAAGATTCCTCATGTGTGCCCTTACAAAGTAACTTGGTTGAATAAGGGAGAAAATATACTGGTTAATGAAAATGTGTGGGTTGAATTCACTATTGTCAAGTATCAAGATAGGATACTTTGTGATGTATTACCAATGGATGCATGCCATTTGTTGCTTGGAAGACTATGGCAGTATGACAGGGAGGCAATTCACCATGGGAAGGAGAATAAGTACTCATTCAAGAAGAATGAAGTAACTTATAAGATACAGTCTTTGATAGAAGATGAGATAGTGGAGAAGTTGGACTCCAACACCCTACTAATGAGTGGGAAAGAATTCCTCAAGGACATGAAGAAGGAAGAAGGAATTGGCTATGCAATTTTGGTGAAGCCAAGAGAGGAAGAGACACCTAAACAATCACCTATACCAGTAGAAGTAAAGCTGTTGTTAGATTAGTTCCATGAAATCATTTGTGAAGGGACTCCAACTACACTACCCAAAAAGAGAGAGATTAGTCATCAAATTGAATTTGTGCCAGGGGCATCATTGCCTAACAAGGTTGCATATAATATGACACCAGAGCAGGACAAAGAGATTGCAAGGCAAGTGTAGGAGCTTCTGGACTAGGGCTTGATAAGGAAGAGCATCAGCCTATGTTTTTTCCTAGTGGTGTTGGCTCCTAAGAAGGGAGGTAAGTGGAGAATGTGTACTAAATATAGGGAAATAAATAGGATAACTATTAGATATAGATTTCTTATTCCTAGGATAGAAGATTTAATGGAATACTTTGGGGTGCTAAGTACTTTTCAAAGATTAATTTAAAAAGTGGATACTATCAGATTAGGATGAAAGAGGGTGATGAGTGGAAGTAAGATTTTAAAACCATAGAGGGTTTATATGAGTGGTTAGTAATGCCATTTGGGCTTACAAATGCACCTAGTACTTTTATGAGGGTTATGAATGAAGTCTTGAAGGATTATATAGGGGTATTTGTAGTAGTCTACTTAAATGACATCCTCATTTTTAGTAAAACAAAGGAAGAGCATATGAAACACTTGGAACTTGTGTTGAAGAGGTTGTAGGAGGAGAAGCTCACCATAAATCTTGAAAAGAGTGAGTTTATGAAACAAGAACTAGTCTACCTAGGATTTGTAGTATCCCAAGGTGACTTGAAGATGGACAAGAGCAAAGTGGAAGCCATATTAAGTTGGCCTACTCCTAAGATAGGGAATGAAGTCAAAATATTCCATGGGTTAGCCCAATTCTATAGGAAGTTTTTTATGAGATTCAATGAAATTTGTACACCTGTCCTAGATACCATTAAGGGTGGAGTCAAGAAAAAAAATTTGTGGACCAAGAAAGCTAATGAAGGATTTGAGAGATTGAAGAAAGAGATAGACACCCAACCAATATTGGTTTTATCAAGCTTTGAGAATTTATTTATAGTGGAATGTGATTCTAGTAACATAGCAGTGGGTGCAACCCTAAGTTAGGAAGGAAGAGCAGTAGCCTTATTTAGTGAAAGGCTTAATGAAGCAAAATCTAGGTACTCATCCTATGATTTAGAGATTTAAGCATTGGTGCAATCTCTAAAGAAGTGGAGGCACTACTTGTTGCCAAAAGAATTTGTAGTATATACTGATAACTAGGCTTTTAGCTATATAAATATAGAGGAGAAGCTTAGCTTGAGGCATATAAAATGGATGGAGTTTCTGCAGTCATACACTTTTACTATCAAGCATAAAAAGGGGGTGAATAACAAGGTATCAGATGCTCTTAGTAGGAGATTGCTTACCATCTCAGAGATTCAATTGCAGAGTGCATGGATTGAAGGTTTCAAAGACCTTTATGAAGGAGATTCATATTTCTTAGAGATCTATAAGGTGTGTATTGATTTTGAGAATCACTTTCATAGTAATTTTGCAAACTATACTTTACAGAATAGATTTTTGTTTAAAGGGAAGAAACTATGTGTTCCAAGGGGTTCCACGAGGGAGAACCTCATCCAAGAGAAGCACAATGGAAGTTTGAGTGGACACTTTGGGTTGAACAAGACCCTGGACTTAGTGGAGAGATACTATTAGTGGCCTAAGATGCATAAAGATGTAAGAAGATATGTGGAGTAGTGTGGAGTATGTCAGAAGGCAAAGGGGATATCATAAAATGTAGGTCTTTACCAGCCATTTACCATCCCAAATAGACCATGGGATTGCATAAGCATGGATTTCATAGTGGGGTTACCTAGGACTCCAACCGATCTAGATAATGTGTTTGTGGTAGTGGACAGATTCAACAAGATGAGTCATTTCATCCCATGTAAAACAACACATGATGCCAGTCATATTGCCCATCTTTTCTTCAAGGAGATAGTGAGGATCCATGGCTTTCCAATGAGTATAGTTGCAGACAAAGATGTGAAGTTTATGCGGAACTTTTGGAATACCCTATGGAAAAGACTACGAAATAAATTGTCTCATAGTTTTGCATATCATCGTCAAACAGATGGTCAGACATAAGTGATAAATAGGGTTCTTGGAAACTTTCTAAGATGTTTGACAAAAGAGTATGGGCAAGGATGGGAGCAAGTCATCCCATAGGTAGAAGTTGCCTACAATAATAGCACAAACATGACTACTGGTAAGAGTCCATTTGAGATTGTATATGGTATACATCCAAGGGGTGTACTGCAGCTTAGGGAATTAAAAGGATATGAAGGCATTAGTGGGCATGCAGATGATTTTGCACAGTCAATGAGAGAAGTTCATGAGAAAGTGAAGAAGACTCTCATGGAGGCCAATCAGAAGTTGAAGGCTAAGAAAGATGAAGGAAGGAGAGACCTAAAATTTCAGGTAGGAGACTTGGTGATGGTATATTTGAACAAGGATAGACTAGAGAAGAGAATACCAAGCAAGCTTCAAATGAAGAGGATTGGACCTTGTAAGGTATTGTCTAAGTATGGTGCCAA
>MU228165.1:562765-599483 GCA_018584345.1 Thuja plicata | reverse complement strand
TTGCCTCTTAATCATAGCCTTTGATTTTGCCTTTTGAAGATGTGAGCACATGGATCAACCAAGATTTAATCTCCACCATTGCTCATTTCTTTTTGCCTCTTAATCTCTACCGTCCATTGCTCTTTAAAAGGAAAACCTCTCATTCTCATTAAGATATAGAATTTTGATGCTATTATTATGCTACAGGTTTGGAGAGCAATTTTGGAGGAGAATTTGAGCACTTGAGTTTGGATATTGCAACTTCTCTTTTCTTGTCTTCTTCTTTCATGTCCCTATGGCAATCTATTTAGATTAATCTTGCACTTGCATATTAGATTAGATTCATGTTTCTTTTCATAGATTAATCTTGCATCTGTATATCCTTTCATAGAATGATCTTGCATTATTATCATATAGAATAGCTTTCATTTGCATTCATACTTGATGATCGTGGAGATTAGCATTCTTGTTTTTCCTCTTTGAATCTCTCATTTTATGGTGTACTTGCATGGGCACAAACTAGGTCAATTTGAGGGCCTCTATTACAAACCCTTGCACTCCATGAATAGAGAGCTATGAGTTGCAATTCGAGACCTCATTCTTGAGCAATATTGAATACAATGACTCATAAAAGTGTGACACATTTTTGGCGCCCACCGTGGTGTTCGAACCCACAATCACAAGGTTAAGAGCACACATTTTTTGTGCCCACCGTGGGGCAGATTTGGCCTCATTTTTAATTTTTCCTTGCAAAACTATTTTTTTCGTCCGTACGACTCTGTGATAAAATTTCATGCGACGTTTTGCTGAAAATGGCATGAATTTTTGCTTGTCTGTGCAAATATTCACGTGATCCATGGAGTTTCATCGCGTGGCCTATGGTAAATTTTCGTGCGAACTTGTACACCAGACAAAGACCTATTTTTAGTTGCTATGTTTAAATAGTCTCTGCTTTTAGCCGCTATGTATTTTTGTCTCTGTTCTTTTCTGGAACTCGTGCGAAGTTTTGCTGCTTTGTGCAAATCTTCACGCGATACTGTGTATTTCTTCGCGCGGCCTATGCTGAACCTTCATGCGAGATCTGACACCAAAGACTTGCCATTTATTGTTGTTTTTCATGTCTCTATTTTTTGCTGACCACTGACATTTGCTGTTTGCTATTTGTTGTGGTTTTCTGATAGATGATTGTGAGAATACTTTGGACTTGCGTGGATAAACAACAAAATGCTCACGTTGCTTTGGATTTGAGGTATTTTGTGGCATCTCTATAACATTTCAATTTTGTAAATAACAATAAACCTCTCATGTGTTTAGCTTGAGTGTTTCTTGCTTTCATAGATCGCATTTCCAATTTTTGTTCTAAAGAATGAACCTATATTTGCTTTCTTGCATATATGTTTCACATAGCAATTAGGCCCTATGAACACTATTTGTGGTGATTTGGAGAGAGTGAGCTTCATTCGCTTGTCTTACATGTGAATCTCTTCTTGACGATAGATCCCCTTGTAGGTAGGGAAGGAGTTATTATCTTATGGTCCCACTTGGTTTGGTCTTCAACTTTTGACGGTACTTTCTCTCTTGAGATTGGTGGTCATTGTTGTTGATATATGAACCTTGGATGAGGTGATTTCAAATTAGTGGGTCGATTAATCTTGCTTGCTATGTCTGGGTGAGGTGAAGAGGCTAGAGGATTATGCTCTTTTCCCTTTTGGGAGAATAAAAAACTTGGAACCCTTGAATCCGAACTAAGTCCCCATGTGGTTCATATTGTGAGTCTTCCTTGTTAGAGAGGGTTAAACATAGTGGACACTCCCTTTATTGGGTAAACCACGCAGATGGAACCTCAAGCGGTAATAGCCATTTTTTTCATGGTAGCAACAACCTCTATATAAATTTTCTTGTGGAACAAATCTCCATAGGTGTGGTCTCTTATTGGGTTGTCAGATCTCCTCAGCAGCTCCTGATTGATTAAATTCTCAGATTGTGTCAAAAACTTGGTGCACCAAGATTGGATTTCACCCACTTGAGATTGCAAAATTTTCCGAGTTGATCATTACTACAAACCATAATGCAACCAAAATTTTCTTTTCTAGGACTATGTGCGTGATTGAAAAATATTTTGAGAACATACACAAGTAGAATCTTTAGGGAGTAGAATACTACGACACTATTCTTGTTCATGTGCAAGGTTGCTTTATCCCTTGCTCATTGTTTGAAGACATTTGTGTGCTTAGACTCCTTGATTGTTGTCTTGCATGCCTGATTCAAGATAAAAATTTGTTAATGCATCTAGTTGGTCAATTAAAATGAACAAAAGCTGAGTTCTGTTTCCTTCCCGTCCGAATCCTGGCGCGAGAGAACATTTCTTTGCGCGACAACATTTCTGCTAGTATACTGTCATTTTTTTGGTCATTCTGTCACACCAGTATGGTTTCCTTCGTGCTAGATCGCAAATTTTGACGTGATCCTATGGTAATCCTCACGCGAGATATAATTCCTTTGCATGAAAACTATCTTTTTTTGCCATACCAGTGAGCTATTTTTTGTAAACTACCAGCTTGCTTGATTGTTGTACTATCATTTTTGGTCTTCCTTGGTTAATCTGGGTTAGATTAGGTCACTTACCCCACTGTTAGAAGCTTGTTTACACTTTGGATTCTTTCTTTTTGACCTCTTGAACTAGCAATCTTTGATTTCACAAGTGACCTTGCTTGGAGTTGGTAAGCTAGAAACTGTCCTTGTTGAGAAGATAAACCTTTAGATTCTTTGATAACACACTTGGAGAGTTTTGGTAGTCTCTTGTCCATTCACTTTCATATAAATTTATTTTCAATCAATATAACTTGGGTAAATCATCCTCCTGATCCATATGTGTTAGGGTATTCACCCGTTCATTGGGCACCTCTATGGCAGTGTTGGTTTACACCTTTTACAAAATTCTATCTTATCACCTCTCTTTTGGACAAGTGAATGCCTTTACTATCCTAGTTTGGTACCAACGTTTCTTAGGGTCATCCTATCAGCTAGTACCTTTTATTTCATGCTAGTTACAACAAGATATCAAGTAGATCAAGGAAAATGACCTCAATTAGTCTTTAACCAATTACCCTTAGTTCAAACTTGCCAAAAATGTAAGGGAAAAGAACCCATATTTGATCAATCACCTAGGAACAACTCAGAAGTTTGGTTTTATTCCAAGAGTCACCTTAGTGAGTTGGGTACACCCTTAGCATCTTCTCTCTTAGATATGGATATGAGTTACACAATAACCCGATGAGAGAGGGAAGACATGGATAAATGCCTTGATGACATTTTTGCAAAACATAGAGATACCATTTCGTTTGGCGTTTCCTCTCTTGACAATCGGCCAACTTTGCCTCTTATCTCAACTAGATATCTATATGCACACCAAAGGGCTGAGAGAGGTAAGAGGCAAGCCTATCAAGATGAGCAATCACAACATAAAAACCAAGATGAGGAACTTTATGACACTCGTGTAAATTCAACATACACCAATAATTTGTTTCGACATTCAAGACCAAGTTCACCACTCAAAAAATCTTCAAGATACACAAGTGAAAGACAAGAGAATTGATCATGAAAAGAAAGCCTTCCTAGATGAACAAGCTGAAAAGGAAGAGAAATTTAGACTCCTAGAGTTGGAGAGACAAACCTTGTTGGAAATAGAAAAGAAATCCCTCCAGGAGGAGAAAGATAGACTCTTGACTCAACGACTCAATGACCAATTTAATAACACATGTGTTAGTGGTGGAAATAACTCTCCTCCATCCACTCCTCCTGAGACTCCATGAAGTGGAAGACATTCAAGGATGCCATCACAATCTCCTAGCCCTAGAGGAAGAGGGGCTTCAAGACATGATCATTATAGGAGACGAACACCTCCTAGGAACTCAAAACAACCTTCACAACGTGCTCATCATGGTTCACAATATGGGGGTAGTAGCTCAATTTTTGACCTCAGCTCCCAAGACTTCATGAAAATGCAACAAGAACCACTCTTCTAGCAGTATGTGGAGAAATATTTAGAGAAAAACAAAGACAAGTTCCTAGAGAGTTTAATCAACAAGGGTGCTAGAGTCCCCTACAACTTTGATGTGGACAAGAAGATTAAGAAGCAAGGCCCATCTCAAGAACAGGAGATCAAACAACTTAAGAGCATGATGGAAAAGAAGTTAGCACCCAAGAATTTATTCCCAAGAACAGGAGATCAAACAACTTAAGAGGATGCTTTGCACATGATGAATGTCCCCAACAACTCAGATGTCGATCAATTCCAGAACATAGTTAACTACATTGCTAGCCCTCATTACCTTACCTTTTTAGAGTATGATGATAAAGCTTTGAGCCACCCACACAATCCTGCTCTTAATATTGAGGTCATGATTCACAGAACCCGTATTAGGCGTGTGTTGATAGATGGGGGTGCTGGGCTTAATATTTGTTCCTTTAGTCTTTTAAAAGAATTGGGTTATTCTGAGAAAGTCATAGATACCAGGAAAGGGATCACTATCAAAGCCTATGATGAGGTGAAAAGAAGTTCCAAGGGGTTGGCCATCCTTCCTAGTGTTAGGATTGGCCCTGTTGAAAAAAATATTTTATTTCAAATAGTTGATGTTGGTCCCCTTGCATATAATATCTTACTTGGTAGACCAGATTCATGATATGCAAGCGGTGTCATCTAACTATCATCAGTGTGTTAAGTTACCTTACAATGGAATATAGATTTATATACCTGGGGATAACACTTTATCTGTTAACGCAATTTTAGTAAGAACTGATGTTCCCCTCAATAGACAAGCATAAGACTTTGATGCAACCTTAGCTAAATGTAAAGACAATCTTAAGTCAGTAGACCTTGGCATGGGGGGGTATCAACTCAACTCCCTCACAACATTACCAGTTTTACCTCAGTCTTTTGGAAAACCTTCACAAGAAAAGAGACCTTCCTCTTCAGCTATGACTTTATTTGGCATGTTTGTAGAATCATCAGTGCCTATCCAAGATGAGAAAGAAGAGACATTTGTTAGAGACTGGATCTATAAAGAAGAAAAATATATGCACAATGAGACCTTCTATCCCTCTCCTAAGGCTTATGGAAGAGGGTATACTTTCATTAGATAGATGGGCTATCCCGAACATGGCCCTCTTAATCATAGATTGGATGCTAGAGATGAACCTCTTGATCATGCTCTTTTTGGATGTAAGTCTAAGAATTTAGTTGGCCTAGGATTTGTAAATCACAATAAGCACACTACTCCTATCCTTGATAAGTCGGATAGTGAAGATGAATCAGAATACGTACCTAGTTTGACAAATCAACAAGACATGTGTGAAGATTGGGTCCCTTTCACTAAACTCCTCTGGGGAGATTCAGATATTCCGATCGCTCATGCGTCAGTTGTAACTTTAGAACAAGAATCAAATGTAGACGATCCTTTCAGAGAATGTCAACGAAAGAATCTTGTTTGTTTAATGGAAAGAGAAGGTGCTACTCTTGGTGACACTAGGCCCTCCACATCATGATGTCCCAAACCTTCATGGTGTAAGCATCCTATTCGCAGTTCAGACACAAGTTCATATGAGTATGAATGGGAATCCTTCTTAGAGCCTTCCATAGTTGACCTAGATGTTGATGTCATCCACACTTATAGTTCGCAACCTGAGGTAGCCGACGAGTTGCGTGTAGGATTAGAGGATGTGAACCCACGTGTTGCCTTAGTGGATGATTCTTCACTTGTTGGGATGAATCCCAATTTGGGTAGCTTAGAAGGATACTTGACAGACTCTAACTCTTCGGTCACCAGCAATAATATCATTCACATTTATAACCTTGAACCAGTCGTTGACCTGTTGCTTGTTCATCCTGACCTCATTGATTGGTCCCAACTCTATCAAGAACCCGAGCTCTTAACATTTCAAAATGATTATGAGATAGCCTATTATCTAAATGCCATTGAACCCATAGTCTCTTCCACCAGCAAACCAACTACCAGCATGACAGAGCCAGATATCAAGTACCTTAGTCACAAGATAAAAATAAAAGAAAATCAAAAGAATAGGAGTTTTGATGGCGAAAACCACTATGTGGCAGTGTAAAAACCAAAAAAAAGTAAAAAAAAATGACGTATTCAAGGGTGAAAACCTCTCTAAGGTGCCTAAGGATGAGGTACTTGATCGTCTCCCTAGCTACTTTCAAGATAGATCTTCAGTGCTTATTGAACCAGGTGTGTTGTTTGTTTCTCCTCATGGGTACATGATTCCCAAATCTTACAAGTTATTATTCCCATGTATAAACAACATTGTTGAGTATGAAGCTTTAAAAAATGGACTTAAGATGGCCATAGAATGGAGAATCATGGAGTTACACATCTATGGGGATTCACAGCTGATAATCAACCAAGTTAATGATGAATATCAAACAAAAAATGAGAAACTAGTACCTTATAAGAAAATGGTTGATTCCTTGAAATGATACTTCACATTTGCCACGTTTCAGCAAATCCCTAGAGTAGAAAACAAAGCAATTGATGCTATGGCTACACTTGCTTCACTCCTTCAGTTAGAGAAACATGAATCCAGATTCAAATTCCTGGTGGAAGAGCTACATCAACCTATCTATGACTCCCAAGAAATCTATGTCATTTGTACCCTTGTTGGTCGTGAGTCATCCCGTTATGGTGCCATTTACTCATACCTTTGTGATGGCATTATTCCTGAAACCTTTAACTGATTTGAACGCAGAAACCTTACCCGAAATGCCTCTCGCCATTCCCTTATCTTTGGTGATTTGTATAGGAGGGGTCGAGATGGAACACTTCTTATATGCTTAGAAAAGGAAGAATCTGACCAAGTGTTAGTTGACATCCATAAGGGCCTCTATGGGGGACATTCCAATGGTCTTGCCATGGCCCGACAGTTTCTTAGGGTAGGGTATTATTGGCCTACGATGCAGATTGATGTAGTAGCTTTTGCAAAGTCATGTGAAAAGTGTCAAAAACATGGTAATTTAATACATACTCTGGGCATGGAGCTCATTCCTTCTATATCTCATTGGCCATTTCAGCGCTGGGCCTTCAATCTTGTTGGGAAGATTCATCCCAACTCATCAGGTGGACACAAGTTTATTATCACTGATATTGATTACTTTACTAAATAGGTAGAAGTTGTCCCACTTTCTGTTGCCTCAGGCAAGACACTTTCTTTATTCATTTTCAACCATATCGTTTGTCGATATGGAGTGCCTTCCGAGATTATCACTGACAACGGAGGCTAGTTCAAAAATAAGGACCTTAAACAACTCCGCAAGAAATTTAATATTAAACAACATTGGTCCTCCATTTACTTCCCATAAGGAAATGGTCAAGCAGAGGCATCAAACAAAACAATTCTTAAAATCTTTCATAGAACAGTCTATAAGAATGGTAGAGATTTGCACTTATAGATAAATCTGACTTTGTGGGCCTATAGAATGAGTATTCGTACTCCTACCGGGGATACTCCTTTTTCCCTTGCATATGGTGCTGAAGAAGTGTTACCTTTGGAGGTTGAGATTCCTTCACTTAGAGTTTCCCTAAAAGGTCTAGTTACAGATGAAGACTACCGTGCCATGAGACTTCAAGAGTTAGAACTTCTAGATGAAAAATGTCAAGAATTATTTGACCATATGAGGGTTTATAAAAAGCGCATGTCCAAAGCCTTCAACAAAAAGGTTTGCCTTAGAGAATTCCAAGTGGGAGATCTTGTCCTACGTGAAAATCCCAAGAATCAACAACATAGAGATCAAAAGGGCAAATTTGAACCTAATTGGCTTGGACCTTACATCATTACAATAGCTTTTGGGGTCAGGTGCTTATTTACTGTCTACTACAAAGGGAGAGCAGCTCCATGATCCTATCAATGTCTTGCACCTGAAGAAGTTCTATCCATGATGCCCATTCTGTCTGGGGGCATCCTTTATTCATAATTATTGATCCTGAAAAAATTCAAAAAAATGATATATTGTCAAAACATTCTAAAAATCAGAAAATGTCCTGAAAAAATGACCATCTTAGTGAAAACCTAGCAATAGGCGCTTTGATGTATCTTAAAAAAAATTATATATTCCAAAAATATAAAAAAAAATCAAAAGATTTAAAAAATTTAAAAAAAATAGAAAAAGTGCCTTGGTGAAAACCTAGAAACAGGCGCCTTGGTAGCAAAAAATTGTAATAAAATTCAAGTGGTGAAAACTTAAAAATAGATGCCTTGGTAGCAAAAATTGTAATAAAATCCAAGTGGTGAAAACCTGGAAACAGGCACTACTTGAGGCCTTTGACCCTTGTTTCTTAGCGCGTGTCCTCGACACTTAGCCTCTCTCCATCATGTCTTGTTCTTGTTGCCTTGGTCTGGAATTGGTCTTTGTCTTTGTCTAGGGGGCATACCTATGTTAGCTTTGGTCTCTTGGATGCGTTAGTCTTTAGGACGCCTCATAAATGGTGTTTTTCAACACCACCCCAACTGTATTTTTAAATACAACCCCCGACATTGAGTGTTTTTCAACACTTATCGGTTTGGTCTTACCCAATTTTGTCATGTGATCTTACCTGCTTGCAATTCTTGTGAGCATTCAATAATTATCCTCAAAACTCAGTATCAGTTAACACACTTTAATTTTTTAAACACAACGCTAAATGCTTGAGCTATGTCATGATTTTTTTTTGTGTGCTGACTGTTATTGATTTTCGTTGAGTATCCTTGTCTAATAAGTCTCTCTGGGATGCATAGCTAGAGGACTTGGGGCATGGGGCATGTTTTTATTTTCTCTCTTCTTGTGGGTGTGGTCTTGAAACTCTTGAGTGTCTCTTGTTGTTCCCTTGACACACTTTAAAGATTTGAGGCTTCATCCTTGACTATTTTTGCACAACCATTCTTTTGGTCATCCTGGCATCTATGCCTTGATGCGAGCGTGGTTTTGCTACATTAAATTGGGTAAGATAACATCACAGTAATATTGACCTTTATGTCTTTGATGCTTATGTTAGAATCTTTCCACATTCCAATCTGATATAAATTACATTCATATCTTCATAGTTGCGCTTGTGACTTGTGATGATTGTGTGATTTTCTGATGTTCATTAATAATGGCCCAATGATGAAAATAAGTTCCTTAACATTCTCTAATGAATGATGAACACAAAGTTCTATGTTACAGTTGCTCTATTGCAAGTACACCTTTGCATTTTCACGTAGCTTGTATTGTTAGACTTCATGTTAGTTTGCATTTTTAGGCTGCATTATGAGTTTGAGAGGGTTTCCTTCATCTTTCTTGTGGACTTTTAATCAATTGTGGTTATGTTTGATCTTCATTTCCTTATCTTCTTTCGTGATCTCAATCAAAATTTTGTATCTTAAACAGTTGATTGATTTTGGGGCATTCTCTTTCCTAAGGAAAATTCTCTTTCTTCTCTCCATTTCTTTCCACCTCTTCCAAACTTCTATCTTCCATTCGCTTTCACCCCACTTCTTTTCTTCTAATTCAACCTTGGGGCATAATCTTTCGTGCTTGATGATCTACCTTGGTTCTATGATCCTTATATCTTTGATCTTACATCAAGAACCTTATCTTTAGTTTGATTTGATCAAATTTATCAATTTGTTGTTTCTCCTCTATCTCATTTCGATTTTGATCACGAGGGGGCAGTACCTATCAAACTTCAATCCTTGATTCATCTTTATCAATCCTACCAATTTCTCCACTTGGGGCAACCTTGCTTGAGATTCTTATCTTGGACATGTCAATTACCTATTTACAGGGGTGTTGACCTTGTCTTTTTCAATCAGCTTATCTTTGTCTTGATGTTTTCCCATCCGTCGATCACACGTCTGGGTTGTTTTGTGATCCCAAATCGCTCTCACACTTCAACTGCATTCTTTGACTACATGTGTTCCCATAAAGATCACACATTAGTCAAAGATGGGCAAATGTATGCACCCTAAAATGGTCGCCTAGACTATGGGCCCCCATTCTTCAATTTATCAAATGACAGAATCAAATTATCAAATTTTTGAGTCAATGCTTTGCAACATTTTAATTCAAATCAATTTCCTTGATGAAATCGCAATTAATTTAATTATTTCAATATTTCCTAAGGTTTGATCATTTCATCAATTATCTTATTTAATTAAAAAAAACTAGTCCTTTTTATTAAATAAAATAATCTTATTTAATTAAAATCCTCTTTTAATTAAATAATCTTATCTTATTTAATTAAAATCTCTCTTAATCAGATAATATTATCTTATTTAATTAAAAAATCCCTTTTAATTAAATAAAATAATCATATTTAATTAAAAGAAAATGCCTCTTTTAATTAAATAAAACCCCCACTTAAATCCCTCTTTGTGTTGAAAAAGGAAATAAATTAAATAAAAATAAATAAAACTCTTTTTTCTTCACACATCTTTCCAAGTGGTGGGCTTTTTGCCTCTTAATCATAGCCTTTGATTTTGCCTTTTAAAGATGTGAGCACATGGATCAACCAAGATTTAATCTTCACCCTTGCTCACTTCTTTTTGCCTCTTAATCTCTACCGTCCATTGCTCTTTAAAAGGAAAACCTCTCCTTCTCATTAAGATATAGAATTTTGATGCTATTGTTATGCTGCAGGTTTGGAGAGCAATTTTGGAGGAGAATTTGAGCACTTGAGCTTGGATATTGCAACTTCTCTTTTCTTGTCTTTTTCTTTCATGTCCCCATGGCAATCTATTTAGATTAATCTTGCACTTGCATATTAGATTAGATTCATGTTTGCTTTCATAGATTAATCTTGCATTTGTATTTCCTTTCATAGAATAATCTTGCATTGTTATCATATATAATAGTTTTCATTTGCGTGCATACTTGATGATCATGGAGATTAGCGTTCTTGCTTTTCCTCTTTGAATCTCTCGTTTATGGTGTACTTGCATGGGCACAACTAGGTCAATCTGAGGGCCTCCATTACAAACCCTTGCACTCCATGAATAGAGAGCTATGATTTGCCATTCGAGACCTCATTCTTGAGAAATCTTGAATACAATAACTCATAGAAGTGTGACACATTTTTAGCACACAAGCATGATATCATATGGGACGATGCTTTTAATTTTAAATTTGCTTGTGATCAAACGCTTTTGGATTCCTTCTATTTGCTTCCATTGTGTTATTGAAGTGTTGCTGGCCCATAATTCACACCCATATATAACAACTGGCAACACAAGAATACCAAACAAGGTTTGAATAGTTTTCCAATCCCAAACCTCTGCTTCGCGACACCTGTTTTGAAGAGCATAAAATTCTTTCCATCCACCTAAAGTCCTTTTATTTATGCAACCTGCCCAGCTTAGATGTTTGTTGAAATCAATGCTGAGATATTTATACTCCACAACTTCCTCAAGAACACTTCCACCAAAATAAAACTCATGTTGATGTTGTTTTATATTATTAGAGAAAAATCTAACTTTAATTTTGCTGATATTGACCCGCATCCCTACCATACTGCAAAAGTGCTCGAGAGAAAATAAATGTTCTTGCAACCCACAGGCAGATTTGGCAATCAAAATGAGATAGGCCGCATATAGGAGAAACTTTATTACAAATTCGCCTAACTTGATACCCTCACTAGTTTGCATGTTTAACCACTCTTCAAGTTTATCAATATATAATCCAAACAAAGTAGGAGATAAAGGACAACCTTGTTTGACCCCAATATCACTCCTAAAACATTCTGAAATGCCAGTTGAGGTTCTGATTTTGACTTTCACCTCTTCCTACATCCTATGAACAACTTCCCTAAGATGCGTAGGAATCCCCAATTCTTCCATTCTGAGCCAAAACTTGTCCCTAGGGGCAGTGTCAAAAGCCTTTTTAAAGTCAACAAAACAACAAAAAACCTCCTCCTTTTTCTCCCACCTTTTTTCAATAATGTGCCTCAGAGTGACACAGTGATCAATCATTGAGTGCTTTGGCCTAAAACCAACTTGCCCTATTGCACGCTTATGGTTTTCTTCCGCCCATTTGCTGATCCTAGATACTATCATGTTGCCAAAATATTTTGCAAAGAGAGGATTGATCATTATAGTCCTATAGTTGGAGGGATTTTTGACATCACCACTCTTAAAAAAGTGGTATTGTAAGGGTGATTGTCCAATCTTTAGGAAACCCCTCTTGGCTGATATTGTTGAAGATTTCTGTAATGTGTGGTGCAAGGGTTTTCATACCCCACTTGAGATATTCTGCTTGAGGCTCAACTAGGTCTTTTGCTTTACCCGCACCCAACTTCTTAATACCCAGCTCTATCTCTTGCATGGTGAAAAGTATTGTAGTATCATTGGTGGTTGGTCCACTCTACCTTCCTGTTCATAGAGTTTTCTAGCATAGTTGAACCATTGAGTGGCTGTAATATTATTTTCAGTTTGTTTCTTCCTTGGCTGGAGTTCTTTGCAAAAAAGTTTGGGGTTATTTCTACTCAGGGAAATTAGCTCCTCTCTCCTTGTGAACATAAAATCAGTTTTCTTCTTCTTTAGGATCTGTTTATAAGTCTTAATGTCAAGGTTTTTTTTGTTTGACTCCCTTAGATTTCTTCTAGCCATCTCACATTCCTTATCAAACAATACATTAATTGGGAAACAATTAATTTCAGATTTTTTTGTTTTTAGTTCTCTTGCATTTTGAGAGAGCCTCATGGATCAGACTTGATAATGCATAGCTATTGACAACATGCCTGTGCATATGCATCCCCCTACAAAGTCTCTCAAGAGTAGCCCTAAAGATGTTACCATTTTATGAAGTCAACAGGATTCTACCCTGATAAGGAGGTTGTTGAGGGCATTGGTTCTTTGCCCCAAGCTGCCTATCCTTTGCCCAACACAAATTTACGTACAGTGGTTTATGATTTGATTTAAGATCCCATATGTGTTCACCAATTGCAACTTCCTCAATTCTCTCATACAAATTCTATGAACAGATACCATAATCCACCACACTTGCCCCATTATATGTGTTGCAGGTGAAATTGCCCGATTTAGACCATCTAGCCAGACCATTACAAATTTTTAGATCAAAAGTGTCACATAGAGTGACCAATTCTTCCCCAAAATAATTGTAGCCTTTAGCATCTTCAAAAACTCTTTCCTACTGATGTTTTCTCTTTTCTGTGAGCCAAATAAGGTTACTATTGTCTATATAGCTGAAAATACTGGCTTGACAATTTATTGTTCTAGCATTGAAATCTCCGACAAGAAGAACATCCCCACACTGCGAAAAAACAACATCTTTCTTTAAGGCAGCATAAGGGTCATTGTGATCTAGGCCGCACTTTTTATAAGCTTTAGATACCTGTGGAGCAAAGTAGCATGCTACGATCTTGAGAAGACTGTTGTTTTCCATGATTTTAAGCCATATGAATTATTTATTAGAATCTGCCTTTTCCAACTGATTATGCCTTTATTAGAATTTGCCTTGTATATTTTATTAATTCAAATAATTGGCATCAAATATGACTTTTGAGTCACGATGCATGTCGGTTTCTAATATGGGCCTGACTAATTTTTTTATTTGTTTTCAAACAAGCGACCATTCTAAATTTTTTTAATATTGGCACATAGTGATTGAATTCCACTAACAAGATTTTTATGAATGATTTTGCATGAAACTCGTATAGCATTGGCTTTGTTCATTAATGAACTTGTAACAATAACACTTTGTTTGTTAATAAAATAAACCATTCTTCTCAAGCCAGTGTTCTCTCTTGATCAAAATGACATCGTCTGTTGTATATCCTGTGGTCCTATCAAAGTTAGCCTATAATCACTTTTATGAAAACTTCAACTGATAAACCTTAATAAACTGCTTTTACTTTTAGTTTTGAAAACATATCAAACTGATTGATGGATCTCTACAATTTGGTACAAGAATACGCTTTTATATAATGCACCACAGGAACCAATTTGTCTGTTGTGTTACTCATCCCATCGAGAAATATAAAATTTTGAAGTAGGCTTATGTCTATCTTTTATCTTTTGTGCAGGTAGTAAACAACATAAATTTCATTCGATTTCGACTTGTTAAAAATACAAAATGAATAGCTGGGGACTTAAAGACTTGCAAATGAGTTTATTGTGATACAAAGAATTTCATGGAGTGATTGGTTTGTTACAGGAGTTATCTGGATTAAAAATATTAATATTAACATAAGGCCACCTTGATAGAGTTTTCACTAAATAGGCAAAAACTAAATAATTTGGCTTGGGAAAAATGGAAAATAGATCGATGGAGCTTTGCAAATGAGCATGTGAGCAGACTAACATGAATATAATTGAGGAGAACAATTGTTCTGACATGAATAGTATTGGGTACTGGAATAAAGATTCCCAAAGTTGACTATTTTGACAAATTTAACAATGTGCAGGCAGTGATCCGAATAAACTTCTCATATAATATACTTGGGAAAAATACTAGATGAAGTTGTTAGAGTAAAAATGTATTTTTACTTATTAATTAAAACATTATTGATTTAATTAATAAGTCACTTTTTATCTCTAGTTCACTTAGGCTAAACTTAAGTATTTAATAATTAATTCTTTTATTAATTATTGATGCAATCAGAATTAATTATTAAATGCAACCTAGGTTTCTCTCTTTTAAAGGGTTTTTCGATCTCCTTTATAAGGATTGATCTTTTTGTAATTATTATTCCCTCTCTGAATGAATATTTCATTTTTCAGAACTTTCTGTGTTGTGTCTCAATTCTTTGCTTTTGTCACAGGTTTTTGCTGCAGCGGATCTTGGTGATAGAATTCTTTGAATTCTTACATGGTATCATAGCCTTGTTGTTGCAGCCCGTTCTTGAGTTTTTTGAAGATTTTTTAGAGTGCTGAGGGTTTCAAATTTTTAGAGTTTTTTGTATGGATCAGGGGGAGCTATTTTTTCGAGCACTGTGGGCACAAATCGACCTCATGATTGTGCTCAAATAGCCCAAAAACCTTTATTTCTGTATAAGGCACGTCCAATTTGGACACAATCGACTTTTGACAATTTTTTTTGTATGTGCCCCTATTCTGAGCACACAAATCAAGAAAATCACAAAAAATGCAAAAAAGGGTTTTTGGGCGCATCGCCAAGCGGCCACCGCCGATCGACTCGCCAAGCTCTGTATGGGTCTCATTTCCAGAATCTGCATTAGGTACATTTTATTCAACCTTTTGTTTTTTTGCAATCTGGTGAATATCTTGGATGTTTTAGGTCTTGGGATCATTTTCCTTGCACGGGATGACTCCTTTTTAGATGTTACTTATTTTCCTACAACTTTCTATCATTCTTGAGCATTGTAGACATTTATTTCTATAATATTTCTTTTTTGCAAACGCACTGAGATAAAATGTCATCTGTTGCATGCTTAGGATCTTGCACATTTTGTGCCTGTTTGTACTCGCACTACATAATAAAGTCCCATGAGGGGTTTGATCTACCTTTGTCAAGTGAGTATTCCTTCCATGACATTAGCCCCATTACGTGTGTCCAGAGATTGATCATCCTTGACACCATCCTTTATATGTGTTTGCACTTTCTTTGACATGCAGTTATTCATGGTATCCTCTTTTAGTGTACCTATCATACCTCTCCATGCTCAATATTATGGGGGGGTATTTCTTGTTGGTTCTAATGCTTCCTTGGTTCTATGGAGTGAGATATGTATTCATTATTTGTTCCAATGTACTAGACAGATGCACTGGCTGGGTACCTATGCATTTTAGTGAGATGAATCATTTCATTCATGTTTTGGAGGCATCCTTCCATGTTTTGATCAACTCTTTAGACTTTGGTGTTTTTTTACATCTGTATCTTCGAGTTTCGATGTTTGCCTTTGTTACCCATCCTGAATCGAGCAGTGTCATTTGAGGGCACTCATGCAAATTACAGTCTTCTCTACCTGATCATATTCTATTTCAGTGGAGGTTCCAACAGTTAATCTTTGACAATGTTTGCAACTTCATGCTTCAGTGGTGTTCTTCATGTTCTTATTTTGATCAACTCTTCATACTTTGGTGTTTTTTCCATCTGTATCTTTGAGTTCTGATGTTTTCCTTTTTTTGCCATCCTGATTCGAGTAGTGTCATTTGAGGGCACTCATGTAGATTACAATCTTCTCTACCTGATCTTTGTTCTTGTTTTCTGGGACATTCTCTAGTTTGGAGGCTTCTTCAATCTTTCACTATGCTTCATCTCTCCTCAAAGAGAGGTTTTTTCCATTGGGTTTTCTCCTTTTCTCCTCTTTATAGAGATTTTTTATACTTGGGTACCTAATTAGACCTTGTTGCTGGGACCCATTTCTTGCTTTCAGTAGTTGTTTCTAGGTTTTTAGCTTCTCCCTAAGTTTATCTTAAGGGGGGTGTTAGAGTAAAAATGTATTTTTACTTATCAATTAAATTATTAAGTCACTTTTTATCTCTAGTTCACTTAAGCTAAACTTTAAACATTTAATAATTAATTCTTTTATTAATTATTGATGCAACCTAGGTTTCTCCCTTTTAGGGCTTTTCGATCTCCTTTATAAGGATTGATCTCTTTTTAATTATTATTCTCTCTCTGAATGAATATTTCATCTTTTAGAACTTTCTGTGTTGTGTCTCCAGTTTTTGCTTTTGTCATAGGTTTTTGCTGCAGTGGATCTTGGTGATAGAATTCTTCGAATTCTAACATAAGTATCACGATTCTACAAATTGGAAGAAAGGCACATTGTAGTGGAGAGATTTCGGAGGGATAAGTAGCTTGAATGGAAATATTTTAGGGATGATATATTTATCTTCACAAATGGTCACTTCATGCATATTAATGAGTATAACACAATTATTTTTAACTGAATGCATTAAATATTGGTCCTAGGGGCCTGCAACTTGGCATATATATTTATCTTGGATATATAAAGGTTCTTATAAAACCCTCTGTCATGATGATCTCCAAATTTCAAGATAGAATCTTTCGAAGTGTGCACATCATTGTCAACCTCTCCTGTCAAATGGTACTTCAAATTTTGCAAAAAATTAAAGTCCCAATGTGACATATGTGACGAAATAAATCGTAAATGCGAAACAAAAATATTTAAATGCGAAATAACAGGGAAATTTTTTTTTTTTTTAAAAGAAAACATGCAAAATTTGATTAAACAAAATGACAAAATAAGAGAGGATCTGAGGTACTCATTGGTGGTCCATAGTGTGGAGGCTTCTAATGACAAAGAATGTGCTCAAATGGATGCCAAACAATGGGAATCACTAGGGCTCCAAATAGCTCTCTATCTCCAAGGGTGAATAGTAAAAGTGAAAAGTGAAGTAAATAATGAAACCTTTTTTAGTAACTTTTTGACCTAATGGATATTTGAAGGACCTTTTTCCACATCATTTTTTGAGGATTATTACTAGATTTTTACCAAGGCATATTTCCAACAAATTTTATCGTGAGCTAAATCAAAATTAGTTGAAAAATCATAAAAATTATACAAATTAAATAATCATAAAAAATACCTAAAAAGCGTAAAATTATTTTGATTTACCTCTCGAGGGGGCATACATGCTGCTAATACAAAATTCTCATATCTAGGGCATCAAACTGGGAATTTTTCAAATCTAGGGCATCAGGCAAATATTTTCACATCTGGGACATCAAGTGAATTAAATCAAATAAGGAATTAGGAACACACATCAAATCAAATATTCATCAGCATATCAGGGGGCATCTATCAAATCAGGTCGACATTAACCAATTAATCAAAAGCATAATTAGAATATTCTTTGAACCAACGTACTTATCACATATTGATTCAAAGAGGGACAAAATGTATACACCTAAATATGGACCTAAATGTGTAAATTTGACTTTCTTTGCTCCACTTAATCAAATCTTCTTTGTGATATATTGAGAGATTGTCCTTTGGATTGACCAATCTCTCGAGGGTGCATACACACTAAGAAAATTGCTAGGGGCCAAAAATTAAGACAGGGGCAACAATTTGAGGCTTGAATGTTATTCTTTGAAACAATGTGATAAAACATATTATTTAAATATCCACATCTTTGATGCCATATCTGGTTACCATGCACCTCTGTAGTACTCAAGACCAACTTGTGTAAAGAAAAATGAAGGGGAAACATACAATCATTTGTCATCTATGCTCAAGCAACCACTGCATATCTTTGTGACTTATCTTTGACTATATCATTCATTCTGGTAAAAAATAACTTGATAATTTTGTTCAAGAATTTGACCAAATGATAACAAATTTTTTTTTAGAGCAAGAACTAACAAAGTATGAGAAATATGTTTAATTTTTCCATTCTCATTTACTACTTCAATGGTTCCTATTCCTTTAGTCCCATGTGAATTATCGTCCCTGAATACATTGTATATTTTTCATCCAAATTAATAAACAAATTTTTATTGGAAATCATATGTGAGGAACAAGAATCAATATACTATACAATCTTTGTGTTAGAACTTGTATTCACACAAGAAATAAACATATTTTACTTATCTTCTACAATATTATAACAGATTGCTTATGCCAATATTTAGAATCATACTAACCAAATTTGTTACAATGGAAAAATTGAACATGACTTTTGTATCTACCAATATCCCTACTTCTACCTTTATAATTGTTATTTTTTTCTTGAAAACTAGAATGTTGTTCTCGATCATAGCCCTTACCTCTAGTTGTGACTAAGCTCACCTCTTTGTCCATATTTGGAATCACTCTCATTATTAGATTTGTGATAACCATAGAAAAATTATGATTTTTGACCTCTTATGTTTTCCTTAGATGCAAATGCCTGTTCTAAAGGTTCTTGACTACTTTTCATTCTTTCTTCTACTATTAATAAAATGCCACATAACTCATCAATTATCATAGACGCGTGATCTTTTGAAATTTCAATTGTGGAAACAACATTATCAAATTTGGAAGGAAAACTTCTTAAAATTTTCTCAATCAAATGTTCATTGTTTACATCATCTCCTAGAATTCTCATCTGATTTATCATCCCTTCAACTTTGGTCAAAACTCATTAACTGATTCATTTTGACTCATTTTAATATTTTCAAAAAATTTCCTTAGTATTCACAACTTAGTTGTATGAGCACCTTGATATGCATTTACAAGAATATTCCATGCATCTTTAAAATGTATGCATTTACGAGTGTAGTTATCCCTCTTTTTAAAAGTGGTGACATCAATAATCCATCTAACTACTGCACTATTATGGTCAACCCTCTTTTTGACAAACTGTTCGGGAGCATGATAGAACGCAAAATCAGCAATTGGACAGAAGGTGAGGGGAAAAGGGTCAACGGGAAAGCGGGTTTCAGACCTAGGCATTCCACCATTGACCATTGCATCACTCTTCATCATTTAATAGAGAAAATATGGGATAATCATGGAGAAGAAGCTTATTGCTATTTTGTAGACTTTAAGAAAGCCTTTGATACGGTATCTAGGGACAAGTTATGGAACATAATAATAGAACTAGGTATCCCTAACGAGTATAGAGCAACAATGCACATATTATATGACAAAGTTAGAGCCAAAATTAGAACTAATGAAGGAATGTCTGAATGTTTTGGTAGTGACATTGGTGTTAAACATGGATGTCCTTTATCCCCAACCTTGTTTGGGCTATACATTAATAAATTAGAAACTTGGTTAAACAAAATGGATGGGGAAGGTGTGCATTTGGCAGGGTATGTTGTGAAGCTTCTTTTGTATGCTGATGATCTTATTTTAATATCAAAAACAACTCAAGGTTTGCGATACCACTTAAGGGCCTTAGAGTGCTTTTGCGAGGAGGTTGGAATGCAGGTGAACATTACCAAAACCAAAATCATGATTTTCTCTTTAAGGAGAAAAGAAAAGCATATTACGTTCCTTTTTGAAGGCAGCCCTCTGGAAATTGTGAAAGAATACAAGTATCTTGGGATTGACTTTCATTATAAACTCAGTTGGGAGACCTGTCGAGCGAAAATGTTACAGGGGGCTGGAAAGCCTTGTATTTACTCCAGAATAGACGTAGAACGACTGAACTCTGGGACTGGAAAACCAGAAAGACTCTTTTTAGTTTGCTGGTCACGCCGATGGTTCTTTATGGCTGCGAGGTTTGGGGTGGTAGCTTGTCAAACCGCAGTTGGAGGCAGCTAGAGAGAATTCAAAAGCACCTAATTACAAGCAATCTCAAAGTTAAGACCTACCTTATGATATCCTTTTAGCGGAAGCTGAGAATTTTCCGTTGGAAGCTTGAGCAATAACTCGGTTATTTAGCTACTTAAAGAAGGTTGAAAACATGCAAGACCAACGATGGCCAAAAATTGTGAAGGATGAGGATCTTATTCGTAGAAAGAAAACATGGATGAAGCAAAATAATAAGTGGTTGGATAAATGGAATATTAAGCTACATGAGTGTCCTAATACAAATGTGGACATTAAAATGTTTGTCATAGAGAAGTTTTAGAGTGTCATGTGGTTTAATAACATCAGTTGGAAAAAGGCTTACTATATGCAAGTGTTCAACCCAACCGGGGAACATGGGGATAAAACATACTTAGGGACTGCTATTAAAGGGAAAACAAGGCTGCTAATGACACATTTGAGGACGGGATCACATCATCTTAGGTGCGAGACATGCAGATGGAAGAGACCCAAAGAGGCTTGGGAGGAAAGAACTTGCATGTTTTGTAGGACGGGCACAATTGAAACTGAATGACACTTTCTCATGGAGTGCGCAGTATATGAAGATATTCGGGCTAAGTATAAAACCATCTTGAAAGTGGACAACATGAACAATCTATTTGAAGAGGATAAGGTCAACCAAACATCGGGTTTGCTGGTCAAGATTTATAAAAGAAGATCGGAGTTGGATAGGATTATGGAAATTGTTTAAGGTTGTGAGTTCCTTTGGTCCCTTAGACTGCTGGGCCTCGTAGACGTCTTTAAAATCATTCATTCATATGCTCTGATACCAATTGAAAGTATCAACATTCACAAGAAAACAAAACAAAACAAATCTTAAACAAAACAAACTCTTTTGATGATGTCCGGATCATCAATACAAAACCAAAATGTAAAAAACTTCAACAAAATCTATATTAATGAGGGCAGAACGTTTATTTATACATGAAATTCAAAAAATTGAATGAGATAACTGTTATCTAACTAGATCGAACTAATTCCTAACAACAACTAACCCACAATATTTATCAATGTTTATTATCTTTCAAAGACGGCAGTCCTTCAATTGCAGGTAGAAGCAGCTGTTCAAAGGGCCTGCCTGGTCATTTTTGTAAGGTTCTGTTTTCACAACTTTCCACCTCTTGGAAACCTGTTAAACTTTGTGAGGAGTAGTTAAGATTTTATTTGCTTAGAACTTGCGAGGACAGGATAAAATCAGCTATGCTTCTAGAACTTGTGAGGAAAGAATAAAATCAGATATGCTTTTCATATCGGACAGTTGAAGACCAAACAGAACAGTGTTTTTTTTGGTTTAAATTATTGTAGATTGCCTATGAACCTACAGGTGCTCCCGCTCATTTTAATTCAGCCATTTCTGATCAACCTTTACCTTCTTCACGTGTTTCGAGCCGCCGTTTAACTTCGCAAAGTTTAAGTGAAGGCTGAAGATTTGCCGAGCCTGATTCAGATTTGGATCCATGAATCCTCATGGAGTCTAAACACACTGATTTCAGTTGATTTTCAAAGGCAACGCTTTTTGGTAACAATCCATTTATATTGTGAAAATTAATACAAAGATAGGATGAAACGACAAATTTCTTTAAAGCAAACATCAATTTATGATTTCATCCCTTAATTACAGAACACTCGGTCTAGAGTGGAAAGTTTAAAAATGAATTTCATTCATTGCATGACTTTCTCGAAAATTTCTGAGCCAAAACATTTCTTCTCCGTAACTTGTTTCAGAGTTTCAAACTGTACCGAAAAAAATTAGTTATAAGAGTGCCGCATAGATAAATCCTATGCCATGCCTTTAGAGTGCATTATTTGCTTCACATCATTCACAATGCGAGGACACTCATAAAAAAGTAAAGAATTTCTCCAGTCCAGCTCATCCCTGTTAGCTTTATTGTTGGTAAATTGATGGTTGTATGGGCTGCCACCTATTATAAGATCAAAACCTCCTACCATATCTATCAAGTCCTGCAGTACTTCTCTTGTCAAATGTTGCACATCTTCCTTCTGAATTAACCTACCTCTTTGTTGCGTTTTCTGCCACCAACTATCAAGAATAATCCTGTTCTTTGGACATATGTCTACAGAGACAACACACTTTAAAGGAATCTTCAGACGATGCAGAGCAACCTCTGCCCCGCCAATACCAGAAAACAGAGAAAGTACTTTAAGACCATCAGGATAGAGTACTTTCAAAACGGACAAATGATATGCGACTGTATCTGTTTGGAATGAATTGCATAGACATTGGAAGCGGCCAGTTCGGCAGGATACTCCTCGAGTATGATCTTTTTCATATCCCAGTAGGGCTTCTAATTCATGAGGTTCTAGGAAGGCCATATCATCTGGCCCAACCCAAACCAAGTTCCACTGCTCACACTTTTGAAGTATGTATGCTTGCTCACTCAGTGATGGTTTCCCGTGTGAATTTCTAATTATAGATCTGAGTTCTTGAAGGAGGACAATACTACTCCGTCCAGCGACCTTGCAATTTAATTTTTCCCTCTGATCCCAGGAAGGCCAATACTTCTTTGTTTGAGGAAGTGCTTCCTGAATAGTCATAGGGGGCAAAGGCAATGCTTGAAACCTGCCATCTATTGGAAGGTTATGCACATAACCTCTTGGTCTTCTGGAAGCTGAAAAATACTTGGAATCAACAAATTCTGGCTCCACGCCATTGAGATACTGGGATATCTTCACCCAGACTGCCCTTGGAGCAAAGACGTCATTCTCAAAGTAAAAAAATGGTGGTCCTTGGACAGATGCATTCAGCTCCTGACAGCCCCGGCCAACAGGTTTTCCAGGAACTCCAAAACCAATCAGTTCCTTTAGACATAGATCAGTTGAGTCTTCATCACTAAATTCAAGTATATCTGGATTCCATTTCATGCTTTCCTTGCTTTTATCATATTTTAATACTTCGTGATATTCTCCAAGTGCTCTCTTGTGGAAAGATGACCCGCTACCTTTCTTGCCAGTCGAGATAAAATCCGCCTGCTTTCTTTTATGAATTATATTCATACATGCCTCTCCATTTTGTTTCTTTAGTTTCTGCAGACAAACAAAGCATGATTTTAGCTTAGATACATGATCACTACGAGTTTTTGCATATTAGAAACCCATTGAGAAGGAACATTAAACATCTTGTGTGTAACTTTAAAGAAAAAAATTATCGACATATTCTTAGGGAAAGGAAACATCGTTGATAATATTCTCTTTAAAATTGAGATCATAGTCAAATAAAATAAAATAAAAAATTCTGTAGACTTTTAAGACTTGGAAATTAGTAAAATACTTTCTAGTTTTAACCTTTTAGCCATTTTATGGGTTCACAAGTGGACATTACTAAATTAAGTAAAAAGTGCAGGAGAAGGGGAATGGGTGATGCAGATTGGAGAGTAGTTTGAGAGCACAAGCGAGCAGCAAGGAAGAGGTAGGAGACTGGGGAGAACTGCTACAACAGCCCATTGAGGAAAGAGCTCCGCGAATGAGGTACTATTGCTGCAATGACTGGTAATTTAGCTCAACGCGTGCTGCTATTGTTTGCACTTTGCATAAAATATATTTACTGTCCATAACACTATAAACTCTTGCCAATCATATGAATTGCAATTTCAAGCTGGCTGTGATACATACAAAGTAAACCTGTACGCGGATTGGGAAACAGAGACAAGGCAGATGAGCTGCTTGATAAATTGCCTAAGGAAATGTGGCGTCTTGTAAAGCCATGTTGGCAGGGTAAGTTGCAGAAAGGTGGTTGTTTAAGGAGCCTTAGAAACCTTTAAGCATATGCAATCAGCATACTCTCTGCCATCTTAACTTGAAGCTTTGGAAGCGGATTGTACATCCATCATTACAAAATAGGAAATGAAAGTTTTGTCATACTTCGCAGTTGCATATGCCATTTCCTATCACCACAGCCTTCACAAAACGTATGTGCAGAATTCAATAAAGAAGAATTTATGCACAGACTCTTGCTTGAATGAGTTCAAATTGCGATTAGTTCTCTATGTAAATTAAATGGTGTGAAGTTCTCACTCATCCACTGCTGCATGCCAAAAATAATTAATCTAGGTTGATTTATGCACTGTCTATGAAGTATTGGGTATTCCAACTGTAAAAATAGGGGCTAGCATGACAATATCCCCCAAGAAGTGCATGAATTGTATGATATATTCAAAATGGGTGTTATATGGGATTTATAAACTTTTTTATAAATATAAAAACCTTGCCTGTCTGCGCTCAAATTGGGGCTTGGGAAAATGGACAAAGAATTATGCTTTCTTTCATCCAGCATTGATGATAATCCATTTGAGTAGTAGAATTAGGATGAATGAATGTAAGGATATTAATTAACTAAAACCTTCCTTTATTGATATTCGAATAAGTGAAACAAGCAATAAGAAGATTGGTGACATGGCTGTGAAGTAGAACCACCGCATGACATCATTAATATTGTATACTGATTCATTTTCATTAGAGCACACTATGAAGCTCCTGCATACTATGGTAAGGCTAAAATTATAAGCTGGTCTAAATAAACCCCAATTTTTTTCATTTTAGCATACTATGAAGCTCTTGCATACTATGGTAAGGCCAAAATTATAAACTGGTCTAAATGAGCGCCAAATGTTTATAGCTATAATTGTTGGAAATAAGAGGCGCCAATATATTAGTTGGTAGAGCACTCCAACAGCAAATGGAAGGTCCTAGATTTGAGTCCTAGCTGGTCCATGAACTGTAGCTCAACTTGTGGTATCAGAGTCAGGCTAGGAGTAACAAGCACCTGCAATGTGGCTTAAGAGGAGGTGTTGGAAATAAGCCACACCCAGACCAATGATGGGCTGGCCATAGAGGGGCCAATATCTCAGTCAGTAGAGCACTCCAACAGCAAATGGAAGGTCCTAGGTTCGAGTCTTAGGTAGCTCAACAATAATCAATAAGGCCATTGAGCATTGTGGAGTACCAAGTTAATTTCATCTTGCATGCTATGTTGATATAAACATTATCAGCTACCTTGTTTAGTAATATTTGTTAATTAATAGATTTCATGACTAACCTCATTGGATACACAGAGTATGTTCATGGAAACACCTTATGTTGTTGTTTACAAGTTTTGGCTTAAGATTATAGTTGTGATGATGCTGTTGATTATGACTTGTGTCACACTTGACTTGCCTCCCTTTTATAATGATTGTTCCATATGGGTAGAGTTATCTAATAATTCAACCTATTTTGTGGTCTTTGTTTAAGATGAAGGTTTGTGTTCGTACCTATGTTTTGTGAGTTTGTTGATTAAACTTGTTAAAAGAATGAATGATCTTTAAATTAGTCTGAGATGTAGATTACCATTTCACAACATCACACTCGTACGATCAGTAATAAGTTAACCCCAATGGTTGCAAATGTAGTGTCACAGTGTAAATGATACCATTAAGTGTACCAAAAGTATGCTTGAAGGAGGTAGTACCGTGTAACTTTGTGCCTAGGGTGGGGCGCGTGAATAGAGGGCAGGAGGGGAGGAAGGTATTAAACGGTCTTGTTGAACTAGAAGGACCAAACCTCACATGGCTATGTATCTGGATATAATTTTGGATGTGATAATGATGAATGCGTAATATTGCTAAGGTTTTATGTTTCCACTATGGTTTGAACTTTGAAGCATTCTGTTGCTAATTTTTTATGTATCCACCATGGTTCGAACTCTGAAGTACTAGATAAGAAAGCTTCATTGCAGCTAAATAATGCACTATATATGGTGTACTCACCTTGAAGAAGATATTTTTGAGGATTATGCTAATATTTTAGTGCCATGCTTATGAGAAATTTGAAAGGGGTTGCAAAGAACTAGTCTGAATCCTTATTTATCTAAATGAGTATGTGTGAGCAAAGAGAATTATTTTTTGGTAGGTAGTCAGCCTAGCCTTTGTGTTATTAAGATGATCTTTGAAGGATTCTAGCGTGTTTATGTTGGATTATGGAACGTAATGGTGGAGAGGTCTAAATTCGATCTTGGTATCCCTTATTGGAAGTAGTTTGATACGTTTTTGCTAAACTTAAAAGTATGAACTTAGTTGGGTTTTCTTTCCTATTTTTAATCATTATTAATTGATGTGAGTTGTTATAAGGAACCCTATCAGGGTATGCAATGATAATATAGGAATTTGGAGATCCATTATTAATCTATAGAACTCTATGAGTTATGGCTTTGTTTTGGAATGGGTATTGGTAATTTTTTATCATGTTTGGTTTTGATCCTTATATGATTTTATTTCTATAGTGTTCCTTTTATTTCAACTATGTGAGGAGAGAGTGGTTATGAGAGTCTAGGTGTAAGAATTCTATGGGTTTGATCCTTGATAGATAAAGGTGAGAAGTTGTAATGTCCCCTTTTAGCACCAAGTCATCTTGTGAGCAAGGAGTGGCAGTCCTCGGCCTCTAACAGTAGATAGAAGATAATAGATTACTAGTTAAAGATAGTATAATAAAGAGGAAATCCTGAAGTCTTATAAATAAGACGGTTTCCTAGAAAGAATAAGGGATTGATCCCAATCAACAATCATCATCAATAAGAATACTTAGTATCTCCAATAAGGCAATTAATATCATGAATGCCATGTACAGAGATGGTTACATTCAAGTCAGCAACATGAATTATATAGATCACCAGTGCTAGCAATACACATCAGTAAGAAGGAAGCAGATAGGAGGACAATCAACATTGGCAACATCTTCATAATAAGGGATTGACCAAACCAAGATGATACTAAGATGTAGCATCCTATGAGATAAAAATAGATGGTGAAGCAAGAAGGAAGTCTATATTCGATCACAGCAGCAGCCTCATGAGAACGACCAAATAGAAACTATGAACATTATTAGCGATCATCAGCGTGAGAAAGTCGATTGTGGCGGCGATTAGTAATAATAAACCGAGATGACGTTAATATCAAATACGTATATCAAATACCATCACAAAAGGATCGATTAAGTCAATCTAATAGATCATATACATAACAACAACTATCATTATTGATGGTTAGATATGTCATAGTCATCAACTAATACATATCGCCAAACCTTCAGTCAGATTCTGGAGCAGTAGAAGATAAATATCAGTCTTAAGGGTATCGGTTTACAAACATATAATGATCTTATCGATGTCTTGCTTATCGACAAAGGCAGTAACCAGAAGAGAATCATTATGGATTATTGACACAGCCCATATGAATGATGGTTATCTGACATGAAGTTACAATGATAACACAATCATTGTCGAATGCAAAAGGAGGCAATCAATAAGATGTATTGATTGATATTACTAAGTAATCGATATTATAAATCGATTGTGACATAATAAGAAGAACGATTACTAAAGGCATCGGTTAAGGTTAAGCAAACTGATCGGTTAGTATTGAGGAAGGGGTGCGAATAGGGAATGGCTGCTTATGAAGAGACAAGAACATGTATTTAGGAAAGTATCACTTCAGCGTACCAAGTCTAAAAGGGAGGTCAATTCCTCTCATTAGAATAATCAAGTCATTTTATCTCTTTTATAAATCCATTTGGATTTGCTCTTATCGAGCTCTTGGCTCATAATGCACAAACTGGTTGCAAGCACTTAGATTGACATCAGACACAACACCATTGATTGCAAGCAATAATAGCAGATATATCAGAGGCAGCATCAGATAACGTAGCAAGGTTATATATCTCCATTTGAGACAGCATCTCTATCGCTGTTAAGTGATACTGATATCAACATTGCAAGTTTTTAACTCCAAATCTGAGATGGCAATATTGTTGCTACAAGCAACAAATCAATCATCATTGCATATACTATACAGATCAGATCAGATATAGCAATTAATCGCCATAGGCGATATTATCTTATTGCATACAATTAAGGAAAATAATTGAAACAGGCTAACAGCAATCAGATCGGTATAAGTGAGTATAGAATAAGTGGACAAGCATATTCTATATTATTATATCAAACAAGGCTCATTCTCTAATAAAGATCAATTTGCATAGTCCTCCATATTATATCAGATATAGCAGTGATCTCTATTTAAATATTGTTATTTCCGTATTATCAATTGCACTATTTCATATTCATTAGTCATAATCCATAGCAATAAATAAGGATTTTAAGGAAAGAAGTTCCTTGTGATTTGGATTTCTAGATAATTGTCGCTATTTCCTGACTTAGCCAAAAAGGGGACATTACAAAAGTAGATGGGAGTTCGATCTCATTTGGAGGTGGCTATGTAGAAAGTCCACGGGTGAACGATGCCCTTGTGATGAAGTTTTTAAGAGGAGGGGTTTGTGGAATCCCTCTAAGATATGAGGTGTTCCAAAACTTGATTGACATTCCCTCTTCAATATGTTTCCGCTATAAGCTGAAATTCACATCTGATGGTTGTGAACTCACCTTTTTCAATAAATATGCTCTCTCTCTCTCTCTCTCTCTCTCTCTCTCTCTCTCTCTATATATATATATATATATATATATATAAAATTGAGCCAATAAAAGACAACCCATTACCATCAAGCTTATCTACTTTAAGGTTTGTTGTGTTTGACTTTCCAAAATCTATTTCAACCATGGGTGAAGTTTTAGAGTCACTATCTTATTAAATTTTTGTGTGTTGAATGCTATGGCATGATGTCTTGGCTTAATGATAAGTATAGGAAGGTATAAGTTAGTCTCAAGACACTAGTAAAGTTTATATTTCCTCAAGACAATAGTAAAGTTTATATTTCCTCAACACACTATTAAAGTTTATATTTCCAAGAAGCAAGGGCTTAATACACTTGGCCATGATATGGCTATGCATGTGTTGAGGAAACCTACTACCTTTGCATTTAATGATGATGCTGAGTGAAGCTAATATGCTATAGTATTGTAAACAACTCTTAATGAAGGATCTGCCTACTCTAAATATTTTCTTGGATCTATGTTGAATTATGATGGAATTCCTTATGATTGCCCTTGCCAAATGTAGGCAACTAATAGTAGGCATTACCAATTATAGCATGGTGTTTTAGCTTGATATCCATAGTTACACGAAGTTTCCTGATCATGGGGGGACGAGGGGACCAAGGGCCTAAGTTTTGGGACTGCAGGGGGATGACAATGTGAAGGGTGGGGGGGTGTAAATATATATAGTACTTGAAAAATTAGTTATAAAACAATGTATAAGGAATAAGTATAAGAATTGAAAATGAAACTTTGGCATACAATGCAAAGTTTAAAGTTTAAACTAATAAACATTAAAAACACAACAATGTTTGCATTGAAATTTGAACAATAACAATGGTGGGAAGAGTTTTTGAACTTCGGGAGCATCAACATACCATGAATAAGTGTAAGAATTGTAAATTAAACTTTGGCCTACTAAGTGAAGTTTAAACTTTAAACTAATAAACATAGAAAACATGGCAATGATTGCATTAGCAATAATAATGGTGGGCAGAGATTTGAGGTCAAGGGGTAGTGCCCCTTGTGGGGATTTGTTGTAGAGCCCCCAAGGAGGTCAAGGGGAAGCACCCATTGAAGGGGTTTGGGGATAGAACCCCAATGGGATTGAGGGGAAGCACCACTGGCGCATGAGACAACGTAGAGCTCCCATATGCAAGTACAATTTGTTGATGATATAGCTGCAGGAGATATATTTCTCTCCGAAATTCAAATTAAATATATGACTGTTGAAGCCATCTCTATTATGTGTCGCTGTTCCATATGTTGTTGAAGTTGAATCAACACAGGCGTCGTGGCAGGAATTCCTATATCGTAGCCCCTCTTTGAAACGTCGTGACAGACACTTCAATTGTAATGTCAGCAATTATCTTTGTTATTGGTCAACTCTTCATTGTCAAGACAATGAAGAGTCCTACTCTTCATGAGATAGACAAGTTCATACATCTAGGCGGAATTCACATCTTTCATATTACAGTTTTATATTCTTTGATTGGGTGATCATATGAATGCAGTATTCATTATTGTCTACAGATACATAGATGTGATGATCATTGCTTCAGTTTGGGCCTAGTTTGTGTGAATTGTATATCAAACTCCTGCATATTCATTAATAAAGTGATATTATTGTGGCTGGGTTTTTGTCCCTCAAGTTGGAGGCTTTTCCTAGGGTATTTGTTGTGTCTTGGTTCAATATTTTTTGTTTTTGTTGCTTGTCTTTATTTCTGGTATGAAAATAACGTGGTATCAGAGCGGCTTTAAGCAAGTTCAAGATCAGAGTTGTTCAGGCAGAGAAATCTACTTCTCTTCTTCTCGTCTAAGTAAGTCTTTCTAAGATGGTGAACAAACTCAAGGTTAAAGATAGGCTTGATGGTGCATCGAACTTCACCTCTTGGAAATTTAGAGTTCTTATTGCACTGGAAGATAATGATCTTCTAAACTTCGTGGAGAATGATGTGCCTGAGCCATCAGATGAAGATGAGAAAATTCAATGGAAGAAGAATGACATTAAGGCTAGGAAGATCTTGATAGATTCCGTGAAGGATCATCTTGTGCTAATTATATCCAAGATGAAGTCAGCCAAAGTCATGTTCGAGACTCTTCAAGGCCTGTATAAGATCAACAATACCAACAAAGCTCTTGCCTTAAGACAACAACTCCATCATATAAAAATGGTTAAAGGAGATTCAGTCATCTCCTACTTCATGAAGATTACTGAGTTGAAAGATCAGCTATATGCCATTGGAGATATATTTGAAGATAGAGATTTAGTTATGTTAGCAATGAATGGTCTTCCTCAATCTTGGGAGTCCTTTATCCAAGGCATTTGTGGAAGATCAAAATTACCCAAGTTTGATAGTCTTAGAGCTGATTGCATTCAAGAGGAATCCAGGTTGATAGCAAGAGGAAATGGACGAAGCTCTCATAGCGAAGAAAATCATGTTCTTGCTACTCAAACATCCAGAAGGAAAGGAAGAGAAGGAAGAGAAGGCAATTTCAAGAGAAATAGAGATAGAAATTCAGATTCAGCTCTTGAACCACAGAAGAAGGATCTCTCTCACATTCAATGTTTCAGATGTGACAAGCATGGTCACTATACTCGAGATAGTATAACAAGATCAAAACAACATGCTACTACTTAAATGTTGATGAGGTGTCACCTCCAAAGGAATCTAGCGACAACTCAGGGGGATTTCTATTCATCTCAGCTCTTTCAATTAATGTTCCAATCGACAGTAACACTTGGTTGATTGATAGTGGTGCTTCTCATCACATTACAGGATATCGAGAGCATCTATCTGACTTGGTAGAAAGAGAAACCAACTTACAAGTGACAATCGGAGATGATGCTTGTTATTCAGTGAAATGTGCTGCGGCCACCTCTCTTCATCTAGATTCTGACATCCCTCTTCATTTGAGGGATGTCTTGTTTATTCTAGGAATCAAAATAAATTTTGTCTCAATTTCAGCATTGGAGGACGAAGGGTACCAAGTTGCATTTTTTGAAGGGAAAGTTCTTGCTTGGCCATAGAACTCCAACTTCAAATCTGCCCGTGTGATTGTTGTTTGTCAAGAGAGTCTATACAAACTTTCTATTCATCCAACTCAAGCATTATCGCATGTCTCCATCAATTCAAGTAAGCTATGACATAGGAGACTTGCTCACTCACATTTCAGAGCTCTTCCATCCATGGAGAAAATGGTTTCTGGATTACTGAAGCTCAGTTATGAGCATGATGACATTGGCAAAAGATGTGCGCTAGGTAAGAATGTTAAAGGTTCTTTTCTCAGTAGTGAAAGTAGATCAAAAGGAATTTTAGATCTGATTCATTATGGTTTATGTGACCAATGTCTGTGGCATCTTTGAGAGGATTTTGGTATTATGTGATTTTCATTGATGACTATTCTCGAAAGACTTGGATTTATTTCTTGAAATCTAAGGAGTCTGAGGAAGTACTTTATAGATTCAAAGAATTCAAAGCTCAGTTTGAAAACATGTCCGGGAAAAGGATCAAGGTTTTGAGATTTGATAATGGAGGAGAATACGCTTCTAGAGGTTTCCAAAATTTCTGCATTGAGGCAAGGATCAAGAGGGAGTTTTGTGTTTCATTAACCCTCAACAAAATGGAGCTGCAGAAAGGAAGAATAGATCCATAGTTGAGGTAGCCAAAGCTATGATTCATGATCAAAATCTGCAAACTTTTCTTTGGGCAGAAGCTTCTAGAACTACTGTATATGTTCAGAACCGAAGCTCTCATCAAATATTAAAAAATATGACTCCTGAAGAGGCCTTCACAGGTGTCAAACTTGAGGTTAGTCATCTAAGAATTTTGGGTTGTCCCGTTTATATTCATGTGCCTAAAGATAAAAGATCTAAACTAGAACCATGAGACAAGAAAGGAATATTTGTGGGTTACAGTGAGTCTTCAAAGGCCTATAGAATCTACATTCCAGTGCAGAAACAAATTGAGATCAGCAGGGATCTATCTTTCGAAGGGGAAGTAGCCTTCAAAAGATCAAAAGGGTCTTCCATGGAGATAGACAACGAAGATTAGGAGACATCTCAGGATATGGACATTTCTCCTGATCATTCACCTGAGATTCAGAGGGAGTCTACTGAATCAGAAGAGACTATTGATCTAGTTGATCCCATAGAACCAACCGATGGGCCAAGTAATATTTCTATAGATAGAAAGAGACCTCTATGGGCTAGACATACTATGCAAGAGGCTGAAAAATATGTAGCTCCTCGTGGCACCTTTAGAGAAAGCAGGAGACCATAGAAGTTTCCAGGATATGTGGCATTAATGAGTCACATCATTGAGTCTGAGCCTTCTAGCTTTGAAGAGGCTTCCAATCAGAAAGTGTGGAGAGATGCTATGACTGAAGAATATCAGTCCATCATCAAGAATGATGTTTGGGATGTTGCACCAAGGCCTAAAGAAAAATTAGTTGTGTCTTCCAAGTGGCTTTTCAAGATCAAGCATGTAGCTGATGGAAGTACTTCGAAGTACAAAGCAAGATTTGTGGCAAGAGGATTCTCTCAAAAGGAGGGAATAGATTATGAGGAGATGTTTGCTCCTGTTTCTCGTTACACATCTATCAAAACTATTATTGCTATTGCATTGACTAAAGGCTAGAAGCTACATCAAATGGACATAAAGACTGCATTTCTTAATGGTGTGATTGAAGGAGAAGTGTTCATTGAACAACCAGATGGTTTGTGATTCATGGGATGGAGTCTCATGTATGTAGATTGAAGAAGGCATTGTATGACCTTAAACAAGCACCTTGTGCATGGTATGAAAGGATTGATCAATACTTGATGAGCTTGGGATTTTCCAAGAATGATGTAGATTCAAATCTTTACTTCAAGTTAGTTAATGGTAAGGCCTTAATATTGGTTCTTTATGTTGATGATTTATTTCTTACTGGAAAAGATAGTCTCATTGTCAAATAAATGCAAGAAAGATTTAACCTTTGAGTTTGAGATGAAGGATCTTGGTCTTATGCATTACTTTCTCGGACTAGAAGTGTGGAAAAGACCCAATGAGATTATTCTTAGTCAAGGGAAATATACCATAGATATCTTGAAGAGATTTGGGATGATGGATTGCAAGTCCATGTCTACACCTATGGAAACAAATTTGAAGAAGTTGAGTGATTCTGCAACTAACTTAGATTTGGTCGATCCATCTATGTACAGACAATTGATTGGATCGTTGATGTATCTAGTCAATACTAGAACAGATATTTGTTATGCAGTGAACACTCTCAGTCAGCTCATGTGTGAGCCAAGACAAATTCATCTAGTTGCAGCAAAGCATATCTTGAGATACTTGCATGACACAGTGGGATATGGCTTGAGATATACTTTCGATGAAGATCTGAAGTTACAAGGTTATTTTGATTATGATTGGGCTGAGAGTGTAACTAATAGGAAAAACACCTTTGGATGTTGCTTCATCTTAGGGTCTGCCATGATTTCTTGGTGTAGCAGGAAACAATCGTGTGTGGCTCAAAGCACTGCAGAAGCTGAATACATTTCAACATGTGTAGTAGCTTGAGAAGCAGTGTGGCTTCGAAAGCTTCTTGCCGGATTGTTTGGTCAAACATTGGAGTGAACTGTGATTCATTGTGATAATAAAAGTTGTGTGAAGCTCTTTGTCAATCCAGTGTTTCATGGTAGAACAAAACATGTGGAGATCAAATATCATTACATCAGAGATATGGTGCCGAGGAAAGCAATTCAACTCAAGTATATTTGCACTAATGAATAGACAACTGACATTCTCACCAAGTCTCTCTCCAGAGTGAAATTTGCATATTTTCGAGGCTAGTTTGGTGTTGTGGAGAATGTTGCACTTGCTGAGAGGGAGTCTCAGCATTGGTGATCTTTGCTACGTGCTAAAATGCATATTTCTCTGAGACGGAGAAATATGAGGTGAAAGCCCTCTAAGAGATGTTGCTCTTTCCACTAATGGGAGTAGCCATGGTGGACGTCATGTTGAGAGACTCCATGATGACATCACATTGAGTGACTCTGTGATGAGCACTCGTGTATATGTTTCTTTCCACACATGAGAGTAGCCATGGTGGACATCATGTTGAGTGACTCCATGACGTTATCACATTGAGAGATTCTGTGATAAAAAATCTTTTTCACAAATGGGTGTAGCCATTGTGGGTGTCAGGTTGAGAGACTCCATGACATGAATATCTGGAAAGATACCTCCCTAGCTAAGAGGGAATGTTAATGATATAGCTGCAGGAGATATCTTTCTCTCCAAAATTTGAATTAAATATATGACTATTGAAGCTATCTCTCTAATGTGTTGTTGTTCCATATGTTGTTGAAGTCGAATCAACATAGGCGTTGTGGCAAGAATTCCTATATCATAGTCCCTCTTTGTAACGTCACGACAAACACTTCAATTGTAACGTCAACAATTATCTTTGTTATAGGTTGACTCTTCATTTTCAAGAGTCAAGACAATGAAGAGTCCGACTCTTCATGAGGAAGACAAGTTCATACATCTAGGCGGAATTCACATCTTTCATATTACAGTTTTTTATTCTTTGATTGGACGATCGTATGAATGAAATATTCATTATTGTCTGCAGATACATAGGTGTGATGATCATTGCTTTAGTGTGGGCCTAGTTTGTGTGAATTGTATATCAGACTCTTGCGTATTCATTAATAAAGTGATATTATTGTGGCTGGGTATTTGTTGTCTTGTGTTCAGTATTATTTGTGTTTGCTTCTTGTCTTTATTTCTGGTATGAAAATTAACACAATTAAGGCCTTCAAAACCTCACAAACCTTTAAGGCAAATGTTATTTTTACAAATTTACCATTTTTTTTGGTTTTCAGTTGGAGTTTCTAATTGGGGGCCATGAGAGACTCTTAGATGTACTTGGGATGGTTAGGGGACTCATGGGAATCCTTGGGACATCCCACCGTCCTTGATGTCTCAACGCTGGTGGCAGTGCATTGTGGGGACTTTTCCACCAATTCCCCACAACTTGTAAACATCCCCGTCCAAATTTTTTTGGGATTTCGTGGGGGGGAGGCGTGCCCACATGGAACAAGGAGTTATATCTACTTGGTGGATAATTGTATGCTAAACATTATGAATGGTAATATGCAAATGTTATGTACTTAGAAGTGGAGTATTTTCCAATATTACTATTGCTGGCTTGATTTCTATCTAATAAATGTTAATATTTGTGGCCTTGAGACAAAGATAAATTACATTGCAAATAATTGTTAATATTATTGTATTGGAAAAGATCAAATTAATACTATGTATATTTAGATTAATAATAAGTGTGCTACTTATTTTTAATCTTATTATACATATTATTATCTTACATATCATATTATATTTGTCAAGAGGGACGACTTGCACATAAAATATTATAATTGGCAAGAGGGATGACTTGCATATTAAATAGTATATTTGTTAAAGAGGGACGACTTGCACATTGGATATTATATATCTTGCCGACTTGCTTGTGCAAGTCGGCTACATTAATAAGGAAGAGTCACACCTCTTGAATGCATATAAAGGTAGAGTTATGGTGTGAATATGGCAAGCATCAAAAACATAACATGTCTGCCTACTTCGCACCTTAACGACAGATAAGCAGATCCATTCTAATCTGATCCATAGCAGTAACAATTCATACTAAAAATTACAGTCATTCCTAGAGGAAGAATAGAAGACCAAAGCGCAATATATAGTGAACTTAAAGGACAATACAAAGCAGATTTGGAGGACGAAATATAGCAGAAGTGGAGGACAAATTGAAGCAGACATAGAAGTTGAATTATAGCAGCAGATTGGAAGGCATCAGCAAGGAGACTCTACAGCAGACTTCAAAACCGGGTATTATCTATTCTTCTATTTATCTATATTTTGGAAAGGGCCTAAATCTTAGTTCTAAAAGATCATCTATAGATTGAATTTTTCCTTTCAAAGTC
>MU228165.1:529513-553721 GCA_018584345.1 Thuja plicata | reverse complement strand
AGGAGACTCTACAGCAGACTTCAAAACCGGGTATTATCTATTCTTCTATTTATCTATATTTTGGAAAGGGCCTAAATCTTAGTTCTAAAAGATCATCTATAGATTGAATTTTTCCTTTCAAAGTCTGCAATATTACTAATAAATACTATGATTCTAAGTAATGGTTTGAATGTATGGAATGTCATTGAGATTATTGTATGAGTGTGTATTTGTATATGTATATGTGACCAAATAAAAGCTAGCTCATGCAGATTTGATGTGATATTTGTGTGTTGACTAGTACTTTAGACCACAAGATCTATAAGACCATGTGCATTGATTTATGGATCACTTTATGGGGCATGTGACTAGTCAACCTATCTAGTATTTGTGAGTCCTTATAGTATGTTGATTATGTGCACTTGGGTATAAGATGACCCCACATGTCAAAACCAAGTCTAATATAGGTGAAGATAACTAGCTCTCACTAGTTCCATGCAAGTGACAAATGCTAGGTGCTATCCATTATATCTTAAGGATTGTCCAACTTTCATTAGTAGCATTAAGGTGAAGGATTGTAGGAGATGTCCATGTTAAGTCGAGCAACGTAGATAGTTATGACCAGTATTGCATAGGTAATAGATGCTAGGACCTAACTAATGTATCTCAAGGTTTAGCTAGTTGTTACTAGTGACATGGAGGTGATGGATGACAGGAGCTACTCATGGTATGTTAGGGATAGCTAGCTTCCACTAGTACCATGCAAATGATGGATGCCAAGACCTACCTTCTACTAGGTTGGACTAACTTTCACTAGTGGCATGGAGATAATAAATGATAGGATCCATTGGCTCAAAAGGTTTAGTGGGCTATGAAAATCTTATTAATGTCTCATTTTTCTTATGTTGTTACATATAGACAAAAACCAGTTATGATCACAAGTAGTGTGTGATGCTTTCTTGTCATGACAACTAACATTGAACAAGTGAAAAGGACAAGACCCCTAATGTAATACATTCCTTTTTCTAGTTGGGTGTACTCAAAGGGTAAGTATTAGCATAGGAAACAATGGAAATATGTATATAGTAGGGTTTCATCCACTTTCAATTTCTAGTTGTTCAATATGTATGTGTGAGTCAATCACTGTGCGCGTGTGTATTAATGGCCTTATATCTTGTATGTTGCTACATTTATATCTTATTAAGTGATGGCCACAAGTAATATTGGATGCTTGCTTGTCATCACAATTGATAGTGAAATACAAAAAAAGATGGGACCCCCAATGTAGCATGAGATGCATCAACATTCCTTCTTCTATCTGGGATGTACCCTAAGGGCGAGTGATAGTGAAGTAATAAATAGGTAGATGCATTTAGTAGGGTCTCATATTTGTTTCCTACTACTAGCTGGTCACTATGTATGTGTGAGCCAATCACTAGGTACAGTTTATTAATGGCCTAATGTATTTTGTGTTGTTACACTTGTGCCCTTGTTGATGATACCAAGTGGTATGGGATACTTGTCCCATCATCACAATTCGTAGTGTTGCGGGAAAAGGGTTGGTTCCATGGTACAATATGAGGATGCACCAACATTCTTTTATTTTTTGGCTAGGATGTACTAAAGGGCTTATGTGTTAGTGAACTAGGTAAAGGAGAAGATTATTGTAGTAAGGTTGCAACCGCTTCCATTTTGTTGGTTGGTTACTGTGTACTTGAGAAGTTGTTGAATTATTCACATTGTGTATATGGGTTGTATACATAAGCTAGTCACATTGTATTTTTGACACATGCATGATTTATTCAAATTGAGTGTGTTGTGTGCATGAGCTAGTGACACCATGTATAATTTTTGCATGCATAAGCTAGTTACATGGTGTACATGTGTTGCATGTGTGAACCATATGCATGAGCTAATCACTTTGTGTAAATGTGATGTATGTATGAGCTGGTTACTAATTGGATTTGGGGGTGTTTGTCACTAATGTTGGCATTGAACTAACATTTCACTAGAATGAATTTACTATCACACTAATGTGTGGATTTGAATTGGAAGCACAACACAATTAATGACTTGAATTAAAAGAGAGTTTGGAGATCTCATCCCAAATGTGAGGATGAAGACTCTCTATTATTGGGTGGAAACTATGGAGCTATTGATTCCCAAAGGGGATAAGTAGGTAGTGTCATCATGAATGAGCCTCAAGGTATAGGTTTAGGTCTAGTGATGACCCTAATATTGGGAGCTTACCGTATTTTAGTGCAAGTATATGAGCTGCAGCACAAAGTTGTTGACATGGGTATGGCTGGTACAGCTATGAAGTTGGCACTTGTAAATCAATAGAAGATTCTTGCTTGATTAAGTTAATACTTAATGTGTGATGAAATTAAAAACAATATAAAATTTAGCTGTACCTGTTGTGTGGTATAACACACACACGTCCCATTGCAAATGGGGACCCCCCTTTTTTTCTTGGCAGTAGAATAGTGGTCTCAGGTATCCTTAGTTTGGTGGCAATTTTGGAGTCTTCAAGTCCTTAGGCTAGGTTTGAGCAGCCCTAGATGCAAGCCCTTGTCTATTTATTGAGTAGTTGAACCATAAAGGAATAGAATTGTTTAGCAAGGTATCCACACTTAGCCAAGTTTAAGGTGAGATTGAGCCTTAGTAAAGATCTAAAATGGAAGGGGAGAATCTGACTTGAAGCCCAAAATTTGATCTTTGAGAGAAAGTGGAAGTCTGTTTGGAAAGGAATGAGAATGTCTTATGGAGATGAGGATGAGTGATCAACAAAGTATGAGCAAGATTTGAGCATGATAGCAATGAAATTCGAACCTTTTTGCAAAACAAATTTGAAAAGATTAAGTGAAAGCATGCATTTGCCAAGTGAAGGGGATTGAGTTCCAAGTATATCTGAAAGAGAAAGTGAATGAAGGGAAGAAGAGAGGTCAGAATCCAACCTCACCTTGGATAGGGCTGTCCAAGGGGAGGTCATATTCTGACCTCACCTTGGACAAGCGTGTCCAAGCCTACCTAAATTTCCGCTCTTCAATAAGAGCCCTATTCCAACTTCATAACGATTTCCACCAAGTTGTATATCCATTTTGGAGTATGATTGAACATCTTTGGCAAGCAAAATTTGTTCCGATTTTGGCAAAGATAAATTTGTCCATGAAAAGCATAGAAATTAGATCCATTATCAGAGAAGTTCACATTCAGATCCAAGATGAAAACCAAGGCATCAAAGGCCACTCCATTCAATCAAGAAGTAGTGAATTTGAAAAGGAAAGAGCAAGGTAAAGTGAAATGGTTTTAGAGAAGGCATTAAATTGTGGAAAGGGAAAGTGTAAACGCTGTCCAAGGAGAGGTCGGAATCCAACCTCACCTTGGATAGGACTGTCCAAGGGGAGGTCAGATTCCGACCTCACCTTGGAAACTTTTGTCCAAGGGGCATCAAAATGCCACCCAATCGTGAGTTAGAAATAAGACTTTGAAAATGAAATTGTCTCCCCAATTTGATTGAAATACTTAAGCAGATTGGCTCGCATGAGGAGAAAATCAATTAAGTATGGATCAATTTCATGGCCAATCAGGTTGGCCAGCCCAGAAAGTTGTGCCTTTTGGCTTAAACCCCTCTAAATGAAGGATCAAGAACATCATTTTCACACCAGAATAATTCAATCCAAACATTAAAAAGGCGGGTTAAACCTCTAACAAGGTGCGAAATCTAGAATTAAAAATCAGAACTTGAAACCTTTGAAAGACTTTGAATTTCATAAGCTTTAATCAGGTTGGTTTGTTGTCTAGTTTGTCGTAATAGATTCATGAAGTCAAAAAAACATTGCTAAGGGCTTTGTTAAGAAGATTGAATGATGAAACTAATGAAGTTGGATGTTAGAATTTCAATTTGAAGTTAGGAATCGTTTTGAATCTTCTTCATATTGCAAACTTAACACAAGATTTTCTTTTGCAAGGTAACAAGGAGAAGCGAAGAAGCTTGAGGATAATGAGAGGTTGCAAAGGCAAGAAGGTGGTTCAAAATTGAGGATCAAAATGGAAAATTCAAGTGTCAATAAGGTGCCATCCATTCATCAAAGATGCAAGCAATAGGATGATCCAATATCGAAGGTCAAAGTAAAGATGCAAGCCCAAGAGAATAAAATCAAAATGGAGTTCGGGTAACAAGTTGCAAAAGGAGGATGACCAAGTCTACAAGCAGAGAAAATCATCACCAACTTGAATTTCCTTCGGAAGTCCAAGTTCAAAAGAAGGATCTAACCACATTAAGCACCTCATCAAGGAGGCCAAGACATCATGATTCCAAGTACAAGCAAATTCAAGATATTTCAATGAGAAAATTTCCAAATCATAGAGAGAATTCATGAAGATAAAACGATTTGGGAATATATGCCATCAAAATTGAAGGCTTGATAATGTTGAGTATCAAGAGATATTTTCTTATCACCAAGGAATTAATCAAGTTTATGGGATAAGCATGCTGAGGTTGCCCATTCACCTTCAACCAATTAGAAAATTCCAGTTACATGTGTTCAAGAACATCCAATCAAATCATGCCAAGTGTACGTGTGGAGTCCACCTAGTGTCTATACCTAACCTATTTTCTGATTGTTCAACAAAAGCATTGTAATTTTTTCATTGCCTCAAAAGGTGGTGCTTCATTGTAATTGACCAAGCATTTAATGCTTGTAGTTGTTAGTTAGGTTAGGGCTTTGTTGGATAAATCTCGGCCCTTGATCTTGAATCGATCTTGGCCATCCATTGTACTTGAACAACTAAAAAAGGCAAGGCCTTCTCATTTGTAAAGGGGATACTTGTTGAGATTGTTGCCATAATGCTACCAAAATTATTCCTTCTTCATTGTTGTTATCATGGTGAATATTTGTGAAGTTTTGGAGTATTGCATGGTTTCTACATTTCCTCACTTAGAATAGGATTTTCATTTATGTTGAGGAGAAGTAGAAGTAGTTAAATGGAAGATATTGTTGATTGGTGAATTATGGTGATTCTAGTGTTCATATCTTTTGATATTTGTTGATTGCAAGTATCAGTGTAAGGTTAGTCTAGGCCTTATTGCAAGTATTTGACTTCAATTGGAAATGTTCATTTGGTTTGCGCTATCATTGGGTATTTGAACGAGTATTAATAATTTGAAAATCATCCCTGCTTCCTTATAAAGCAAGCACTCTCCTTAGCGTAGTTGATTTGGCGAAGCGAGGACTAGCTAGAGTTTCATCTCATCATCAATGATCTCTTGCATTGTAGGAGTTAGATTAGATTTCTCAACCCCTATTTGTTTGCAATTTATTTGACGTTAGGACTAGTTAAGAGCTGTCATTGCTAAAGCATTCACATTTACAGAGTGGATAGTCATTGAATGAACAATGTAAGTCCCCAAGCGATACCCAGAAAATCACATCAATACAACTGAGTTAAGTCTACAATAAGAAGGAACCTTGAGGTTGTCTTAGTTGATCACACAATCATATTCATTGTTTAGCATCTAAGCTTCCTTATTCAAGAGAGGATTTGATATTTGGTGTTTCATCTTGGAGTACTAAGTGTTTCATCCTGCATGTTGAAGTGGTCATAAAAATCGCATCAACAGTACCCAAGGTGGTTATTATAATAATGTATACCTATAGAAATGGATTTGATAATGGATAGTGAAGATCAAGCATATATGGAGCCACACAATCAAAATCTGCAATATTGAAATGCTTCAGATTACTTACCAAGAGAAATGGTGCATCAGAGAAAAAGTTGAGAAGAGATTTTCACACTTGAATTCTCAGCTTGACATGGGGCCATTGATTCTCAAAGAGAGTTGATTGGTCTAGATGGAAACATGAGCTTGTTAGTCAAATGTCACCATCCAGTGGGTCTGTTTAGTCACTAGCATTTTACAGGATATAAACCTTTCAAATATATATAACAGTTCCAGTTCATCTTCCTTCATGGGACTTGATTAAGCATGCATAATAGTGGTCCAAGAGGATTCAACCTCCGATTCCGTGAGTTGCAACTTCACATATTCCCATCTATTTTCATAGATGAGTACAAGAATGAGAAAATACTAATAGTAAAATTTTGTCATTATAATTCTAGAGCTTGTCTCTATGTGGATAAAAGTTTTTGATTGTTCTTGAATTCAATTATCATTGTCCATTTTGGCATTAGTGAACCCTTACTTCTTTTTGAGTGGTAGTCGTTGTAAACTTTCATCTACAATACATTGGCTTCCTTATATTATGGCATCTTGTCCCTTGGATATTTGTGGAATCCGGATATGTTTCAGTTTTTCACATTATTGGAGCAGTTCCATAATTATAGAGTTCATTTCTCAGTTCATATCTTGAGTTTAAGAACCAGGGTTTACACCTGTAATTTTTTTTTCAAAATCAATTTTTTTCTATTTCCAAATCTAAATTTTCTTGTTTCTGGCCTAGGGTTTACAGCAGTTGTAAATAGCTACTTTTACGCTCCTCTTTCCACCTTGAAATAAGTCATTGTTTAGGGAAAGATATTTAATTCGTTCTATTATTCTAGTTAGTAGGATTCATTGCACCAAAAACTGCAATTCAGTGCAACTGCCTACCTGATATATCATAGAACAACTTGCACCAAGTTGTGCTTGATTGTAGAGTGTTGTTTGCAGGGCAAGGCTTCCAAGTAAATAAATAAATAGCCAAAATAAAAACCAGCATATGAACTTTATTTTTTGAAGTATCTTTGAAGATGAAGGTTCAAGCATAATAGCAGTAGTAAAATGAACTTTTCTCGCTGAAAAGAGTTCAACTAGCATGATTTATCTCTGTGATCTGTTCTATATTCAGGTGCAAAGTTGCCATTTATTGGTTGTTATATTGGATTCAGGACATGAGCTATATGACATGTACCTTTTGTCGGGAATTAAGGGATTTTGGATTGTGTTAACTCAATTTAGGCAAATTGCAACATCAAAGCAAGAATTCGTCGCTATTAATTTGCATAGTCAAATAATCTAACATTCCCTGTGAATCTGTGAATATTACATTTTTTTCAATTGAAAAGTACATAATTCTAAATCACAGCATTTTTCTGTTTAGAATGCTGTGAAAAAGTATGAATTTTTACTTTTGTTATCATCTTACTGTTTAGTATGGTATGAAAAACTAAGGCCTTTCTTGCTTGTGTAACATCTTGAACTGTTGTTTCTGATCATGAATGCAATTTAAAATTGACAGTTAAATCTTTGGTTTGGATTTAAGGCCTAGATTTGTCCAATACATCGAGTAAAGAAAACATAAAAGAGAAAAAACATCCATAACAAAATATATGTATTGAGAGCTCTTATTCCTGATTATATTCTGTTATGGTTCATGCTTGCACATAGCCAGGAAAGCTAACTGTATGTGCAATATCCTTCTCAATAACTGCACCATACATGGAAATATAAATTTAATGCACCAGATTTCATGACAGTATATAGATTATTATCTATATATTGGTAATGTCTAGTTACTAATTGTGCTAGAATGTATGAAAGAAATCTCTTGTACATACTGTGTCCTTGTGATTTTGATGAACTGCTCCTTCCACATATTTAACACCTTTCCCACATATATAAACATCCATAAAATCTACCAATTCATCTATAGGAGTAGCAATCCCTGCAATGGAGGAAAATCAAAAAGTCATTTCAATACTAGAACAATACACATTAAAAAACACCATCAAAACACATTGCAGAAACCCTGGGACATAAGTCAAGTTTTCCTAAAAAACAATGACTGAAAAAAATATGAGAACTTTAGATATGGAAGGGAATACTATAAGAGAAATTTCATATTATGTGATGATACAGGTTCTCAAATGCGCAAACCAAAAACTTTTAATGAATTTTTAATAGAATTCAAACATAATGCTCCTGGTATATCACAATATTGTTCACTACTTCATTTATGATGTATCTTTTTTTTTTCTGTTAATATTGACTAGATCTAGTGGCATCGTGATCTGAAATGAAATTGGAAATTGTATTCATATACCAAAACTTTACCAAACATCACTTCCTTCCATATTTTATCTTCTCAACCAAAAAGTTTTTGTTTGCTTTCCCTTCTCTTCCCCTCCAGCAGTCCCACAGTGGTTGCACAGCCCAACTGATCATTTAGAAGAAAGTGTATATGTTCCAGATAAAAGAAGGAATAAACAACTAGTAATTCAATTGGGTGTATCACTTTTCTTAATGTCTTCTACAAAACCGTTGCTAAAGCTTGCCTTCAAGCTACGGCTTATGCTTCCTTTGATTGTTTCTTTCCGAAACAAACTGGTTTCATCAAATATAGTTTCATTCTTGATAATATCATTGTTTTATGGGAATGAATGAAATGGGTTAAGCATTCTCAACAGCAGACCATCTTCATCAAGATTGATATTTCCAAAGCCTATGACCACATTGAGAGGCCTTTCATCCTTGCACACTCCAGGCTTTGAGATTTGGTCTTCAATTTTATACTTTTTTCAAATGCTCTTTGTTGATGCTTCTACTTGTATACCATCAATTGACATTATTTTGAGGCTTTTGGGATTTTTCATTCAATTCGCTAGGGTTTCCCTTTGGCTTCTACTTTGTGTGTGCTTGTTGTGAGGGGCTTTGGTATATTTTGGCTAATGCTATTTCATAAAATTTGGTTAAAGGTATTATTTTTCCTAATTCTATGACCTACTTGGTCAATGAGCATTTTGTTGATGATTCCTTTCTCACTCTCTTAGAGGGTGAAATTAACATCATTCAAGCATTTAAGTTCCTAGGTGTTTTTTCCAAAGCTTTAGTGTCTAGTGTACAATGGCATAAAACTCAATGTTATAGGCATTCTTTCTCGACCAAATCCAATTGCTTCAATTCATTTGGCTGGAAGTGGATAGATCATGGGAAAATGTCCAAATTCCTAGGCATCCCTTTTTCTTTTCAAGCTTCTCCTTCCTCTTTATGGAAAGTTGTCTTTCTTAGAGTTGAGAAAAAAATATCCTATTGGATTAATCAACCTATTTTTCTAACAAGGAAAATTTCAAGTGTCATAAAATTCTCTTTGCTACGCATGTCAATCATTCCTCCAATTATGTTCCTTCAGACCTTGAAAAACTCCTAACAGATTTTTATGGGCTTCCTCTAACCAAGGGAAAAGATCTCACAATATATCTAGGGAGTTTTGTTGTCTCCAACCTGACTCTAGTGGGCTTGTATTGCTCTCTATCCTATAACAAGGTATAGCTCTCTATGTCAAATGGATTATTCAAGCCCTACAAAGTCACAAATCTTGGAAAATATTGATTATAGATTGCATTTTTATAGGAGTATCTAATGATATTCAAGATTGGAAGGGGCTTGGTTTTCATAATCCTTTTGTAATTAAGGAAATAGTTTCAGGATTCGGCAAGTACTTTGCAAGACTCGCCAAACTCACAAGTCCCTGAGTTGGCTGCATTGAGTCAACCTAACTTATGTGCTGAGTTTGGTCAAGTCTTGGAGAGTACTCGGGCAAGTCCTACTCCAAGACTCATCGAGTCTCAAACTTGGATTCCCAAGTACTAAGCTCAGACTCTCCCGGTGCTTGGACATAACAACAATGCTTTTTAAGTGAAAATTCAACTTTTTTGGGTTATTCTTTTCTCTTGTTTGCCCATTTCACCCAACAGTGCCTAAGTTGCCGGTTCAGATTCTGGTACGGATGCGCGTTCGAAATTTGTCCAATTTTTTTTTGGGTTGGGTTCGGATTCGTTTTGGGTTCGTCCATACAAGTTCTTTTTAATATATATATATATATATATATATATAAATATATATATGCAGCAACAAATAGGTTCATACACCACTATGCTAATATTAAAGAAACNTGCGCGTTCGAAATTTGTCCAATTTTTTTTTGGGTTGGGTTCGGATTCGTTTTGGGTTCGTCCATACAAGTTCTTTTTAATATATATATATATATATATATATATATAAATATATATATGCAGCAACAAATAGGTTCATACACCACTATGCTAATATTAAAGAAACACAGCAAAATACACCACCACATGTATTAACATTTTAGTCCAAATGACATAACAAAATGTCAAAATACACCGTCATATCAATGTTTTGGTTCAAAATTCAAAAACAATAATGTCAACATTACTAATCAGCCATCAGTGATCAAATATCATAAAAAATCATCAAACATATCATCATCATTCTGCTGTTGCAGATTAGAAGCACAAACAGTGCCACTACATCGATACTAGCAATGTTAGGCTCAGACTCCAGATCAGCCTCAACATCAGTAGCTAGCTCGTGATCATCATCATCAAGTGCAAGTGCATCAAAGTGGGCAATCGAAGCTTCCAACTCCGCACGCTCTGGTTCGACATCCCAATGCCTTGCCTCCCCTTTTTTGTAAGCATTTTCTTTGTGTTGTGAGCCTCACGTTTGAATGCACAAAGACCAAGTTATTTGCCTTCTTTTAATTTTTTCTATTGCGTTTATTGAGTGGATGGAGTATGTGCTCCAATTCCCCTCGAATGATGATGAACTAGCAACCTATCAAGATTTTCAATTTTGAAGTTAGAGAGTTAAGAGTTTTGAATAAAAATTTTAAAAATATAAATTCAATATTCATCAACAAGAATTTAGAAATTAGAATCTTAAGAGTTAAGAACTTGCGATTAAATTTTGATGGCAATGGGTTGTAGGTGTTGGTACATTTGTCCATGGAAGTACCACCATTTATGAGCATCAACATTGCTCTTGTCTTCAAGAGCCTCATGACCACAATCATCGATGCTTGCTAAACTCATGAATTTAGACCTCACTGTAGGTCGTATGTGATCGGGAAAGAGTCTTCAAAGGGCTGCCTTGCACCCGTGAGCAACTTCAGGATCTTTGTATGGGGCAACTCTAGTGGTACTCTCCTTGAGGACCGACTGACTATAGAACCCGGGGCTCAATGCAAAGGAAAGGAGATGCAAAGGGGTTGTCATTTTGTTCCATCTCTCTACCATGATTATCTGTAGGTCCTTGAAGAACTTTTCTTCAAGATCTTTCTCTCTCTCATTTATGATCTTTTTAATATCCTCAATCATGGAGTCTATGCCATCATATACGTCACCCAAGCAAGGCCTATCCATGTCAGTGTGTTAGATCATGCTCAATATAGGTTCAGTAAACGTTAGGAGGTACTCAGCACAATCCCACCAAGAGTCATCTAGTATCACTGCCTTTATGGCAGCTGCCCTGGTACTATTAGATTGCCTCCATATGCTCCAATTAGCACTGATTACCATTCTAGAAAATGCCTCTTTAATCTTCACAAGGCGTCTCAAAACAATAGTGTTGGAGGCAAAGCGGGTCTCAACAACCTATTTTAAAATCAAAACATTAATAAATTCAAAATTAAAATCAAGATTAAAATGCCCATATCACAACATAGAAAGTTTACTAAACTAAACTTAAAGTCTAAATTTCTAGAACATATTTAGATTTTTTAAATAATTTAACTTACCTTCAAGAGATCAATTTCGAGAATTGTCTGAATATGGCTTGCGTCATATGGTGGTTTGTGACGAACATTTGGATATCTTGTGCATCTTCATACATTTTTTTGATCCAACCAATTTTAGTGCCAATTTTTCGCAGCATTAAGTTGAGTGAGTGGATGGCACAAGGTGTTCAAAAAATGTGTTCGAAGCGCTCCTCAACCAATAACCCAACAACCCTACAATTCTTGGCATTATCAGTTATTACCTGAACTACATTTTGAGGGCCAACTTGCTCAATGGCGTGGATGAGAATGTTTGCAATGAAAGGACCGTCCTTCACCTCCCCTTCACAATCCGCAACTTTCAGAAACATTGCACCTCTTGTGGACACTGCAATAACATTGACCAAAGGACGATTTCTCGCATCTTTCCATCCATCGAATACTATGGTCACACCTGTTTCGATCCATGAATTTTTTGATGGGCTGCATGAGAGCCTCTACATGGATCACCTTTTTGTCCAATAAAGTGGTGCACACCTTCTCATAACCTGGGCCCTTTAACCCCTTTGGAGCCTCATTAACTGATCTCATCATTCTTTGCCAATAAGGTGAGCGGACAACATTAAATGACAATCCATTTGCATAGATGCATCTTGCTATTTCTTCCTTGGCAATGTCTCTAGCTTCATTCTGAAATGAAATTTCCAAGGGCCCCTTTGCTCTCTTATTTGTCACCGGTTCTTGAGGTGCACGCAAGAATGGTTGGCCCTCTGCAGGTGGTTCACTGGGATTGGAAATTGAAGCCATAGATGATGCTTTTGTTTTGTTTCTTGACTTTTGCAAAGGATGAGAATTTGCATTCCCAGCTGCTTCGTCTGCTTGTTTTTGCACTTGTATATATTTGTTCACAATGTGGTTTGGAAGAAGGGTTTTAGGTAGCACCCCATTAACTCTTGGCTTCCCTGTACAAAATTTAATGCCTTTATGAGGAATAAAGCACAAATGTGCTTTCACTCTACTATAAGAGCTACTAAATTCCTCTTTGCAATGACTGCAAATCCACACAAAACTTCCACCACTTGACATTGGTTGAACCATTTCCACATATTTCCACAGTGGCGAGCATTTATCTGTTTTGAAGCAGGGGTTTCCGGTGCTAGAAGTAGAAACACTTGCCATTCTATGAATCTACAAACAACACAGCAAAAAAAAACTAAAATGAAAAAAGAAAATTAAAATAAAACTAAGGAGCCCATTTCATTTTTAAAAAAAATGTTAAAAAAACTCTGAGTCAACAGACGAATTTCACAGTTAGTAGATGAATATGCATCTTCATCATTTTATTTTGTAAAAAAATGTAAAAAAAACTATTAAAAACAAACAAAATATAAAATAAGCAAAAATGAAAATAGATAACCTACCTCTGCAAAAACAACTTGCTGCTAGAGAACTATAGTCTGTGACTGTAACTCTCGCTGCTGGAAGACTATATGTGTTGTGAACTTGTGCCGTGTGAGAAGACTGTAACTCTCGCTGCTGGAAGATTGTATGTGTGAGAACTAGAAGATTGTATCAATATGTGTTGTGAACTTGTGCCGTGATATGTGTTGTGTTGTCACCCGTGTGAGAAGAATGCTTCCAGAATCCAAACAAAACGCATGAAATTTTAAAATTGTCGCTGCCTTCCACAATTACAAACCATAGTAAAAGACAAGTCGTTTTAGGTTCTGGAAGGTCAAATAGACCTAAATAGTCAAAACAACTTTATTGAAAGCCAACAAAACTGACGTTGGCCCCCAAATTCGTTCCGAATTCGTCAAAATTATGTCCGGGCTCGCGCGGGGGTTTCAGAAGTCTTCCGATTCATTGAAAAGTCGCCCAAGGTTCGAAATTGAGAATTTCCTGCGAATGTCTTAGACTGTCAACGAATTTCTCCCAAATTCGAATTCCCAGTGAATCGAATTTCGAATTCCATCCTCCAGAAGCGAATGTGGTAACTTAGAACAGAGCATCAAGATAGCAAGACGATGATTTGAGAAGAGAGTTTTTAAGGATTCAAAGTTGATCAAATCATCAAACAAGTAACTATTATTTTCTGTCTTTTTCCTTTTTTTTACTTGAAATTTTAAAAAACTTGATAAATCAAGGGAAAAGCTATCAATTTTTTTCCGTTTCCCCTTATCCCTTATTTCCTCACTTTTAGCTTCTATCAGCATTCTATTTTTTTTTAAATAAATTGTTGTCATTTTTCTTGTTGCTGTTTTTTTCTGTTATACAAGGGACTCTCAAACACTTATTTTGAATTTTCCCAAGGGGCAAAACTGCTTGGAATTGGATTCAAAATTTTTAAGGCCTTTTAGGCTCAAATCATTTTCATTAAATATGGTTCTTTTAGGAAATTAGCCCAAAATTTTGACAAATTTCACCTAGATTTGGCATGTTTTTAGCATTTGAAAAGATATTATTTTTGTATTTTCTCTAGTTGTTTTGCCACTATTCACTTCTATCTAAATGCTAAGGTTATGATTTTTCCAAATGTTCTCAACAAATTTAGGTGCAAGAAAATAAAATTGCACTTGAAGTGGCTTATTTACAAGTTCTTTGGAATAATTGGGGCAATGCCTCATGTTTTGTTGCCAAAGTTCACTAACTCCATCCTCAAATAGGGGTCGTTCTCCTCCCCACAAACATGGAAGTGGATGTAGTTAGAATTTACAATGGACACGACTTTCAGTTTCATGCTTCCTAGACCCATCCAAGAAGAGTTAAGTTCCAAATTACATGTGGTTGGTGTCAACCACCACACACAAGCATAAGCAAGTAGCAAGTAGATACGTATTTTGTTGATTTTTAATTCTAAGATAAGAGTTTGTAGATTAATTTAAGTATTAGAGCTATTTGATTCTTGTGGATTTTGAAGGATTGTGTATTGAAGTTCTAACCATGTTACAACCTTGGTCACACTCTTCTTTCCTTTGACTATTAGTTCGAATTCTCGCTTGTAATTTTGATAATTATTGTGTTGAACTTTTATTATCAATGATATCATAGTTTGAAGACTCTTTGAGTACTCTACTCTATAGGACTCTACAAACTCCCGAGTCCCTAAGTTGACCAAGCCGAGTTTACCAAACAATGATATCATAGTTTGAAGGCTCTTTGAGTACTCTACAAAACTCTACAAGCTCCAAAGTCCCTGAGTTGGCCAAGCCGAGCTTACCAAAATCCCATGCCAAGTCTAGCCAAGTCCTACTCCAAGAATCCCTGAGTTTGAGGCCTAAACTATCAAGTCTTGAGCTCAGATTCTTCTATCTAACACTTGGACATAACAACTATTCTTTTTTCAGTGAAGTTTCAATTTTTTGGGTCATTTTGCTCTTGTTCCCCCATTTCACCTAGTGAAGCATCAACATAACAAGAAGATGATTTGGGAAGATAATTTTTTTAGGATTCAAATTTGATCATATCATCGAACAAAAGCAATGGAGGAAAATGAAGACACTTTTGAAGAAACAATGTATCATGATAATGACTTACCTTGTAGTTCAAGGCTTGAAAAATTAACATTAGTAGGGGAAATACAGAGATGTAGACTATATTTGTTTTTTTATTCATTTTGACATATTATCATATGTAAATTATAATGCTCTTATACATTTATTATTATAATTTTGTTGTATTTCAGCGTATTGTTTGACTTTGAAACTATGAAATTTAAAATTTTGAGAGTTTAAAGATCCTATGACATGTAATGTTTGAATTATGATCAATTGATACTGAAATTAGACATTTATGTTCTCTAAATGCATTGATTTCTCTGTTTTGTGTAATTTTGAGGCTTGTTTTTTGCTGGGTCTGAGACAAATTTTTGGGCTGCCTAGTTGATTCCGAGTCCAAGCCTTCAAACTATGAATGATATTATGCTTGAAAACTCTTTTGATGGGTAATTTCTATGCTTTGTTGGTTCATTAGTGATGGTCATTAACTAGTACTATATCAAGCTTAACCCCCTAACCTTGCTAGTAGAATATTTTTATTATAATCTTAATTAGCTAGTGAAACTTTGCAGTTGACCTTTCTAATTTGTGAAATCTATGTTGATAGTTGGCTATTGGTATCAAGATTTAGTTTTCTAATTAAATTACTTGGTAGCATTTGATTAGATATACACAATAACGAAATTAAATATGGATAAATATATCCAATTTAATGTGATGTCCCCTTCCTAATTTTCCCTAGAATTTGCCCTAATATCGCAATTGCAATGAATTAGGGTTAGGGTTTTGACTTGAAAAATAAAGCTTCCTTCAATATTGTGATCCTGGATTCCGTCCTTGCAAAACAACATGAAGAAAAAACATATCCAATATATGTATATCCATATATCTAATCATTTAGTCAAACTTTATTCATATTGGGCTAGAGACATGATGGGTCCGCGTGAAGCCATTTCTAAACCAAGCCTAAGAGGAACATATGCCACAACCCCCTTGCTTGGCGGCTTGTATCTTCTTTCCCCAATCATATCTCGTCTCCCTACAAACAATCACTACCTTGTGGAATTAGGTGAAGGTTGTAAGGGGTGACTTGACTTTGTGAGTACCTTGTTGTCCTAGGTCGCAATGATCCTACTAGGACAATCTCCTCACTAGCCCCTCACGACCCTTCTCTTACACCTTAGGCCCTTTCCCTTTCAAGGTGGGTTTTAGATAGTGTGCATAACTATTCTCTATAGCTATCTTGTGAAGCTGGGCAGAGGTTGTAAGGGGTTACTTGACTCTGTAAGTGCCCTCTTTGTCCTAGGCCCCAAAGGTCCTACTAGGACGGCCTTCTTATGAGCCCCTCTCCACCCTTCTCGTACATCTTAGGCCTTTCGTAAGAGATGGATTGTGGACAATCAAGCACATCCTATATTCTACTATGAGCATTCATTTAAGCATAATCTATTATTCATTTGCCATGGATATAATTATACCACAATTACTTGTAAGAAGAAGCATGTTGAAGATGGCCAATCTGATATAATATCAGCCTGCTGATTCGAAGATTATTTCTCAGATGTAAATGCTGATCAATCTCTATTAATTTATCTTAGTCCTTTTGTGTGCTCTTCATGTCAATTGCTTTGATAATCCTTGATGATTATATTTGCTGATGCAAGGGACTGCTGAATGAATTAATTGTTGGATGATCTGCTCATGCCTTATATTCTGATCTTCCCTTTAATGAGTACCGATTGCTGATTGAGTATTGATGATTATATTTTCTGACGCAAGGAACTTCTGAATGTATTAATTGTTGGATGATCTGCTCATGCCTTATACTCTGATCTTCCCTTTAATGAGTACCAATTGCTGATTGAGTATTGATTATTTATCCCTTGATTCGCAGAACAATTTATCTCTTTCGATGCTTGGAATGAATCCTCCTTTATACTTTATTGGTGGAAGGGTCACCACCTTTCATAGGTATTGAGTCACCACTTTTCTTGGTTGCCTTTGAGAATAATATATTATTCCCCAGTTTGATCTCCCTTGGATATCTTCCTTGAATGAAACCTTCTCCCTTTTATATCTTCTATTGTGGGGAAGAAGCACACCTCTTCATCATGTCTGCCTCTTTGCAATGGTCACAACCTTTCAACATTTATGCCCTTTGAAAGAGTCACAACCCTTCGACATTTCTGCCCTTTGAAAGAGTCACAACTTTCATAATTGTCCCTCTTTGAAAGAGTCACAACTCTTCATAATTACAACCCTTTTGAAGAGTCACAACCCTTCATAATTACAACCTTTTGAAAAAGTTACAAACCTTCATCATTGCTGCCCTTTGAAAGAGTCACTTCTTTATTTTCTTCACATTCCTTTCTTCTTCCATTAATCCTTCTTTAATTCCTATGCTCTCCTCTTTCTTCCTTCCTCTTTATCCCCTTTCAAATGAACTCTCCTCCCTTTTATATCTTATTTTGAGGGAGTCACAACTCTTAATTATGTATCTCTTGACCTTTCATCAACTTAATTAACTTCTAAATATATTATATTAGAGTTTATTATTATTTATTATTGAATCCTATTTCAAAAAGGGGACATTACATTTAATAATGTGTTCAGCTTGAAGTTGATGTTGATAAGATGTGCATGAGTGATTTATGCTAGTATTGTATTCTAATCAAAATATGGATTGAGTCAATGTTGTTATCTTTCTTAAGAGTGAATTTTTCTATGGTTATGAAATGACCTAATTAATTTTTAGGTGATGTTAATGATTAGGTTAGTGATGGTTTGATTTTCTATATGATGCATTAGAATTCTCTATCTCGTTCTTGAGATTTACTCGATTGTTAATTGTTTCTAAAAGGATATGCAATGATTCAATTAACTCAAATGACTTGAGTAGTGATAGTGTTAAACTTGATTAGATATGATCTTTCGTGAGAAAATTTAATAATATTATGGATGTTTAGGGTCCAGGTAGTAGGTATTTATCCAACAATTATTTTGAGTTAATGTGAATACTCTTGTCTACCATTGTTAATAAACCTAATTTTGTATATCGTTGCTTGAAGGAGAATAAAGATGAAATTATGATTTAAATGTAAAATAAATAGATTATGAATGTGAAAAAAAGAGATGATTCAAATGCTTAGATGAAATTTGATGTTGGTTCAATTAAATGTTGAAATTATGTTTTAATCTGAATAATGTATTTTACAGAAATTGAACTTAACTAGTAATATGAATTGAATATATATAATTGGTATGATTAATCACAAGGATTCGTAATTCCATTATTCTATTGTTGATTAATGATCTATTGCATAAGATTTGACTTCTTATTATGGATAAATATTGTAATTTTAATTTTTTCAATAATTGTAAATTTTCCTACACTAAAGTGTACTATAAAACCAAGAGTTTCGTAGGGGTTGCACAATTCATGAGAAAGCTTATTCATTCTTTTTCTTACATATTATCGCCTTTACATTAAATTGCATTAAAAGGAATGGGAGAGGACTTTCATTGGAGAAATGGACATTATAATGAATTTGAAACATTGAAGTATATGATAAGTCCTGCTTTTTTTTTCCAACTCTTACTGATAGATAAAAACCACTTGTAGTAGAAATAGATTCAAGGCAATATGCTATGGGTGTTGGCTTACTTTAAAGTGATTGACAACTTGACACAATACTTGGCTACTAGGTCCAATGAAGGTCTGACTAAACATGTAGCAATATGTAAAATTCATATCATTCAACAACAAAACAATTTGCAAAACATAATGCACAACGGAAATAATCGACAAGTGTAGATGATTGACATAAAGAAGCTTCAATGAGCTTTGAACATCCTAGGCCTCGGTTGTTTGATTAAAATAAGATCAATGAGATATTTTTAAATTCAAAAATAGAAATCAAGTTTCCTTAAAAACATTATATTTCATAAGATATGACTAGTCTTGATGTTCTATTTTTGCACTGCTATGTGTTTGTGTTCTTTCTATTTTGCTAGCTAGGTATTGTCCTCAAACAATATTGAACTCTAATTTTATAGGTAGATGTAAAATAACATGCACCTTTTGGAAATGTATCGCACGCACTTAAGTTGGTTATGTGCTTAGCTATTGTGGGAGTGATATTGTATGCTTAATTTACATTTTTTAATCTAATTTGTTGCTACGATAGTCTGTTTTAATTTCTTATAACCAGAATATAATATCAACTTGCTTTAGTGATGTATTCATATCATGTTAATTTGTAATGCATCCATATCTATCTTGTAGACCTCATATGGTATTACTGCTGGAGGATCATTATCCTGTATGCATTTCATATTGTAAGATTGGATGGTTTACCACCAATCACTATAGCATATCATTCAGCCTATTTTGGCATTGAACAAGTTGGCATTATCAACCATTTTGGTCTGAGTCAAGCTTAGATATTCTATTAGTGGCTTGCATTGCATTCACATAGTCCATCGAAAAGGCGTTGATAAGGTTGGCTCTGCCACTTATGTGTCATTCTACATAGTCCGTCGAAGAGATGTTGATTAGGCTAACTTAGCATCCGGCATATATTTGGCTTGCCACCGTATCATTCTATAATTGCATTCATTTAGAATAGTTGTGGTTGGAAGCACTATATTCTTTCACTTGCCCACTCTAGAATTTTGGTGATTAGAAAGTGTCAAAGACATTGCATATACATTTTCCATATTACAACAAAAAAAGTAGGTTGGGTTGCTATAATAAAGATAAAGTGACTTAAAACAAAGTTACAATGCAAGAAACCTCAACACCCACAAAGCAAGGATTTGAATTATTGCATAATTCTAATACTTATTTAGCTATCCTAAGTGTGAGATACAACGTTTACTAGGATTGCAAGGTATACATGACACTCTTAACTTGACAATAACAATAAGTGTCCCAAGACATGGGATGAATCACTTCCTTAGATTCAACATTCTGACAGAATAGTCACCAATTGATGCATGTTTGAGATATTTTTCTACTAGCCAATTTGATGTATCTTTTGATAAACAAGATGAACAAATAGGGAAAGCTAATGGGTTGCTTAAACATCAAAAATTGTTGAGAAATTTGTACAAATTCAAATCAAGGTTAAGGAATGATTGAAAAGAGTACAACAATTTTATAAAGTATAAACAAATACATGTTCAACATAAGAACATATACTACTCTCCTTAGAGGATTTGGGTGTGAAAGGGCCTGGGGAACCGTATAATTCCCCACCGCCCTGTTAGAATAGTAGGGCAACTAATCTACCTCCACTATAGTTCCCACCCACGCTCACCTTAATATCATTCAGGTTATGGACTTAACTGGAGGGTGGGATGGGCCCTACCAATAGGAAAGGGTGGGAGGTCTAACTAGAATTCCCCATGAATGCGTGACTACTGCCATTATTATGCAGGTCGATAAATGTTCCCTAAGAATAGTAGGGCTAGCCCCTTTAGCATAGTAGGAAACTATACTCATAGAGGATGTGGATGTAGAAAAGAGAAGAGGAATAAAAAATAAAGTCCAAGAAACATGGAAAAATTGACTCAAGGATTAGAAAATAAATCAAGCGAAGTAGTATTCCAAAGAAATGTGGAAGAGCTTTAGTCTGATTTATTTTCTCATTAAGATTTTGTGGAACCAAAAGCTCCATAAAAAGGGAGATGTGATCCAAAATGGATCTGCAAATTGTGTTTAGACACAAAATCTTGAACACTAAAGCGAATTTAGACTCGTGAATAGGATTAGGACAGAAAAATAGAGAAAAATGAATTTCGACAAGACCGCAACAATGTTACAGAATGTGTACTGCACTACAACCCTGTTATAGTCTATTGATATTGTACTATTCAGATTTAGAAAGTGAACTGTACAGTCATCATTTCAACTTCTTGTGTTTGCATAAATTCTAGGACTTGACAGAACTCTGCCACCATGAGAAATGTTTATTAAGCAATTCGACTTCGTTTGCTTGTTTTGAGAAAATGAGAGAGCTATTAGTTCTAATTCTTCAGACTAACATTTTATTGCTTGTGGGGTACTAACAACTGCCTCTCAATATGAAATCAGATCTATTTTCTTTTCTGCGGTTCTAAAGTGTCAATTGCTTGAATTGAAGAACTCCAATTTATCTGTCACTATGCAACGTGAGCCATCTTTTCTTTTTATATTGAGTCACAGTTGCATTATGCTCCAAATTGCCTTATACAGGATTTATATTCTAAAGTCAAAAGAAACAAAATGCATACAACATTCAATATTGAATTTAAGTACTACATAACAAAATACATACAATATTCAACATTGAATTTAAGTACAACATATACATTTATCTATCACCTCCTTGGAAAAAGGGCATACCATTAATGTCAATTGCTGTAGAGATTGCATTTTCTTCATAACCCATTTCCAACAAACAGGCCATGATATTATCTGCCTGACTGTCATTTGATGGTGTCTCCTGATTCAATTTTGAAGAAACAAATATCAAAATTGCGGATATAAATAATGCATAAAAAGTGAAATAAATGTTGCATGTACTCCCCTCCTCTGACGAATAAGAAAACCTACAGATAAAAACAGAAAATTAATTCATTTTAGCTAATTACGAATCTATCACAAACAAAGACAGCTGATAAAAATGTCTATACCAACTGTGGAAAGCGCTCTTGACGATGAAAACTTGAATCACCAGATTTTCTTTTTCAAACTATATAAGAAACAAATTCAAGTAAAGGAATTTTTTAATCTGAGAGCTATTGCAATTATATATTAATTCTATTTTACAGTTTCATATGATCAATGTGTCAATCAATTCAAGCATCAGCAAGGAATTGAACCTGGGATCTACCGTTTGCTGCTGGGGTGTTCTATCACAGAGCTACTAGTGCTCTTGGTGACTACTTTATCTTTGGTTCAGGTGAGACTCATTTTCCAACACCCACCCTTGAGCCACACTGCAACTGCTCCAAGCTTTTAGTTTGGCTTGGTTCTGTTAATCTAGGCTTTGATACTATGTTAAATTTTTCATTAATCGGCTAGGGGTTAAGCCTACCTCTTATTTGTTGCAGAGCATTTTTCTACTGAGCTACTAGCCCTCTTGGTGAGTGACCCATCTTTGGTTCAGGTTTGATTATTTTTCAACAGAATTCAACAAGAAGCACACATCTACTTTGAAAATAATCAACTTGATATAAATTTGCTATAGGATGCAATCCACTCAGAAAAGTCCCACACGTTTAAATTCATTGTAATGTAGAACAAAACAAGTTAACCATCTAGAGATTTCCTATTTAGGAAAATATCAGTTTGCTTATTATCTCATAATATCTTGAAGCTCACAAGAGTTATAAAGAAATTTTACAAAATATTTCCACACCATGTTCATCATTTTAAATCAACCTCCTAAGACCTTCAATCAAGGGGATTGCCTCTCCACCAAAGTGTTCCTGATTCACAAATTTTCGAATACTTTCAAATTGCTTGTCAAGCTTCCCCATTTGTTCATTAGACACTTGGATAGAAGAGTTATTCCCATCATGAGAAGTATGAGGGGAAGGATTCTCAAGAATGTAAGGTACAGTAGGTGCTAGATTAAGAGAAGAGGATTCACGCAAGCTCCTAGGGAATATGTTAGTCAACTCATGCTTAATACCCTTATTGTTAAAACCTTGGGAAGTCGCGAGTCTATATCTTCTTCTCACTAAGATATTGGATTTAGGAAAATGGGTAATGAAACTTATACACAAGAAAGACAAGGCTAAGGGAATTAATGTATGCTCTTAAAACCTTTTAAACAATTATTGATGATAATGCAAGCAATTGATAATTGGTATACAATTATAGCACTGAAATAAGTGATTAAACAATGCAATATAGCAATGAAATGATTAATTAACAGTCTATTTAAGCAACACGAGCTATGATAATCAAAGCACATATAGCTCATATTTGAAAATTAGAAGTAATGCAAGCATAGGACACATGGGGTTCACCACAAATGTGATGTTGGGTAATAGGGTGAACACTAGTCTAGCCATACAAACTAGGAACAAAACCCATTAACATCAACATACATTAAAGAATAAACCAATCGGGAAGAGAAAAGCTCAAATGGGATCAGATTGGATTATTCTTTGTTTTGTGTTTAATATGATTGGATAAAATAGAGAAAGATATAGGTACAAAGATGTAAAATTCATAATAATCAGCATAAATAGTAAGCTACCAAACACATATGCAAACTCTGAGTATAGATTTGGAAATAGGAATAAAAAAGGAACTGTTGTGAGGTCTTTCACACATCGCCCCAATTCTTGGGGACCCCCTGTTTTCTTGAGTATCCGAGTCTTTCGATTCGAATTTGGATGAGGAGATCAAGAATTTTTCCCCTTGGCATGGCGACCTTGGAAGTCATCCTCCCCTTGGCTTGGGTATTTTGAAAGTGACAAGTTTTGTTTTGTGAGGTTTTGGGTAAGTGTCCAATGACTGTGCGGATTCCGCCCAACCATTGGACAGGCTGTCCAAGGTGCCCCTGATTTCCGCCCAACCTAGTGGGGATAGGGGCAAGTCAAGTTTGAGATGGTGGGGTGTTTTGAAGAAGTTTGAGATTGATGTTGGATGTTTGATGGCATTTCGAGTGGAGAGGAAGTAGCGAACCCAATTTAGAGAGTGAAGATATCCTTTGGGCGGAAATGTCCAACACCTTGGACAATTCCACCCATGAAGCTGGAGGCCAGCCCTTCCTCTTTCTTCCCTAGACTCCTCCCTCTTGGCTATGGTGGTGATGGCGTCCCAACCTTGAGAGGATGTTTGTAGTGAGAAAACTGAAATTTGATATTTGAAGACAAGGAATGGAATTCTGGAAATGTTGGTGTCCAATGACCCTTTGTGAGTTGAATTGGGTCCCATTTGGAGGTGTGGCTATGTGTTTGAGGTTTGAGAGCATGTTGGTAGAAGAAGGAACCATGTTTTATGTTTGAAGAGGCAGGGTGAAAGTGATGATGTCCAAACTTGGGCGGATTCCGCCCAGCCATTGGACATAGTGTCCATGGTGCCTGTTGTGACGTTTTCACACCATCGCCCCATTGCAAATGGGGACCCCCTCTTTCGCAAGCAGTAGGAGTAGTGGTCTTAGGTAGTCTTAGTTGGCGACAGTTTTCAAGCCCCTTGGTCCGGCAAAT
>MU228165.1:473896-496692 GCA_018584345.1 Thuja plicata | reverse complement strand
AAAATAGCAGGGGTCCATCTCCAACTGCTAAAAATAGCCTGACCAAGCCAAACTCAAAGAAAAACTCATCATAAACAAACTCTGGCAACCTAGAAGTGTACTCTGCTCTGTCCCCGGAAGATCTCCATGCCAAGATGACCCTCTATCCAATCCTACTAGCCTACGAGGGTCTCTGATAGGCTAATCACAAGCTAGAGTGATGTCTCTAGCTAGAAGGGGACATCACATCTAACCTCATGAGACATGTTGATAATTTTGAAGAAGGCCGACATTGGGAGCACTTTCTTGCTCACCATTTTTTGACTATTGGAGGGTTCAAAATTGGGCCCCTTTCACTTGGACTACAACACCCAACACCATATTCCAATGGGACTAGGACTCTAGGAGCCCTAGTCCAGACCTCCTAGTATGGAAATGGGTCAGAGAGCTAGAAAAGATGTTGAACTTCCAAAATCAGACACTATTTTGAGCAAAATTAGTTCAATTCGGGGGCATGGAATGGGAAGCAACGATGTGAGCACTAAATGAGCTTGGAATTGTATAAGGATACAATTTATAAAACTACATCTATATAGTGGGGACCAAAGTTCCAAGACTTGGACTCAGACTGGACTCGTCGAGAATGACTCAACTCATGACTCAACAATGACTCGACAAAATGAAAAAAACCCTTAAAATTTAGAGATTTTTAACGATTTAAAACTTGTTTCATGTACCCATTATTGAATAAAGCTTAAAGACACTATAACATCATCAAATAGAAGCTAATTTGATCACATACATAAACATACATCCATCACAGGAAATAACAAACATAGATATAATTATAAATATTGTCAAATGTTATAAAATCCATGAAATCCATGACATCAAATGTTCCCAAACATATGTGTAAACAAAAAAAAGTCTATGGCTTTGGCTCAGGCTCAATCCTAGAGTAGCTTGTATCCCTCCTACTAAGGCATCTAAGGTAGGTCCTGGATGATTGAGAAACCATAGTCTGTGCTTGTGAGGTGCCACTCTGATCAACATCAGCTCTGCCTGATCGTGCTCTATCCTACTCTACCATGGCCACAGCCTCATCCTCTCGATCTGCCTGGTCAACCCACTCAAGGTCCTCATCAGCGAAGACATGATCGGTAGACTTAGAGAGCCACTCGGACTTTGGATCGACCTCCTCTAGCATGGTCGGAGAGGTGTCACTGTCCAAAATCTGTCTGGTTCTAAGACGAAGGTTGTAATGAACAAAGACTAGGTCATTCAACGTCTCTATAGACAATCTATTATGCCTCTTCGAGTGGATGTGCTTGAACATACTCCAGTTGCACTCACATCCTCAAGCGCTGCATGATTGACTCAATATGCGGATGACAATTTTTTGAAGGTGTGGTGCTGTAGGCCCAAAATTTTGCCACCATCTATTTGAAATAACAAAAACAAAAAAAATTCAGTCTCATTTCCAACTTTAAGGCTAGATTATAAAACCAAAGTGCATAAACTTAAGAATCTTAACATATATTTCTACCTAGCTGCAATTATGTTTGAGCATCTTCGCACATTTTGTTTGCAAAAATCACCCCTTTTGCATTATCAAATGCGTCCATCTCATGTAGTGTAGTTGTGGTATCAGCAGACATATTTTGTACCATTGTATATAGGCCACTAGAACCTCCTCATCCGCCTTGAAATCACCATGGAAATGCAATGTCAGATTGAGGAAATAAGTTGTTGCATGGATGTGCCTGTGAAGTTGGCTATGCCATCTCCTATCAATTATCTCCCAGGGCCATACTTATCCTCAATTCCTCCATATATAGATCTAATGGCCTCCTTGGCCCTATCCATGCCTTCATATATGTAGCCCATAGAGGGCTTCTCCCCATCAACAACTCGTAGGAGAACTACTAGGGCTTAGTGACCTAAAAATGTTGTTAAACAAAACAGTTAAGTGACAACTGTGCATGAAAATAAGCAAAATTGCAAAGTTGCAAACAAACAAAAATATGCATATAAAATTATAAAAAGTAAAAAGTAAATATTAAATTGTAAATTATTTACTTGCATGATCTTTGCACAAGGGGTCCAAAAACCTGCCTCGTCAAAAATGTAATCTGCCATATCCATCCCTGCAATGGTCGTAGCATAGGATGAGGAAGTCCACTCCTCACCAACAAACATGCGCCTCAAAGTTGTTTTTTGATTTCATCAAAGAATTTAATGTGATAAAATTTGAGGCGAATCTCGTGATACTAGGACGAGCCAACTCCTTTTGTCCCGTGTATTGTCTCATAATGCTAAGGACCAATGCATGATTGTAGATAAATTCACAAATATTTTTGGCCCTATCAATGCATTCTTTCAGCCATTCAAGCTTACCAATATCCTCCAACATGAGGTCAAGGCAATGGGCCACACATGGAGACCAAAATTGTTTTGGTTGCCTCTCCATCAAAAGTTTACCTGCAACAATTTTAAATTAATTAAATGTGAAGAAAATTTTAAATAAATTTTTGAGTGCCTCCATCATAACTTAAAAGTTTACTTGCAACAACATAACTTGCTGCATTATCCGTCACCACCTACACCACATTTTCTTCCCCCACTTCACGTATGACTTCCTCAATAGCCTCACATAAGTATGTGACATTTTTCACATGTGAGGAAGCATCAATGAACTTCAAAAACATGGTGGATCCTGAAAATAAAGAAAAATAATTATCAACGATCATTGATCAATCACCTCCGTAGGAAACAAGAAAATTTAGGGTGTCTTATTCCTCCTATCCCTCCAACCATCTGTCATGATGGTGCAACCCTTTTTGCTCCAAGACTCTCGGTGGTCCTCTAGCTCAACTTTCATATCATCAACCATTTCTAATAGAGGGGGACACTTAACTCAGCATCAGTAGGGGCTTTAAAACGCGCCCACAAATTGGTATGACATCTATCATGCCTTGCCGAGACCTATCACAAATAGATTAAATAAGTATGTGTGAAAAAATAATAACAATTCATTACGATTAATCATTAGACAAATTAAAGTTCAACTTCAAACTATAAATTTTAAAATTTAATTTTAAAGCAATCAAATAAAAAAGAATTAACTGGCTGCAATAAATAGAATGTTACAAAAGTACCAAAACTTGCAAATCTATTTTCTTGCAGCATCATGGACCTCCTTGTTCCAAGCTATGCTCTCAAGCGAGGGTTGTGCACTAGGAGTAGTGCGTGGCACAAAATATTTGTCCAACCTGGAATTGTGGACTCTATGACCAAATGTAACAATGCCACCAAGAGGAGCAGAAGTAGAAGCACTAGCACTAGTAGAAGCACTAGGATGAAAGGGAGGCATAGAAGAACTCTCTCCAGCACAACCTACGGATGCGGATGAACAAGAACCAATAACAACCAACTCATCCAATTGCCTCTTCTTATTTTCATTTTCTTGTTCAAATGTTTCTAATTGGACATAACAGAAACAAACTGCCTCAACAGTTGCTAATTTACATGGCTCAGTATCATGGCCACGTATGCCGACAATATGGTATTTAAATCTATTTATGTCACTATGATTAATTTCTTTACAAAAAATTTATTTTGTTTGATTTCTTGTTCTACCAAGAAACTCTTTAATATATTTCCAAGCCTCATCCTTTTTAGCATATCTCTTAGGCTTAGGTTGAGGATTAGGAGGAGCCATTGGAAAAATATATTGTTTCCAAAATGTGAAGGTTGCTGCAATAAGATAATTTTACAAACAAATTACCATTTGTGCCTTGTATTTTATAAAATTATAAAATAATAGAAAAAATCAACAATTTCTACATTTGTGCATTGTGTTTTTTTCTTGAAATATTTCAAATTTCAAAGGAAGAATTTAGAAAAATCATAAAACCTTGCATTTTTTTTAGAAAAAATTGTAAATGCATGTTTACAGGTTTTTCTAAAAAAAATCTAGGCTTTTCTATTGTTCTACTTCTCTCATTGAAGTATGTAATTTAGATTTGAATAGAAAACATTCATATTCAAGAATTGGAAAGTTAAAAAAATTAACAACAAAATGAAAAATCCATAAACATACAAAAAAAAACCCAACAAAATCTATAAAATTTAACACTTATCTCTTTGAAATGAGTTGAGAAGTCTTCACAACATCTGCTACGGACTCCTTGATGCTCTCAAGGCAAGTATAGTGCTGCCCCATTGTGATTTGTGGAAGCTTTCTAGCTCTTCCTCCCTACTAGTTTCAAACCTATGGCCTCTTGCTTTTCTTCCCATCTCTCACTTTTCCTCTCTTCTTCTCATAAAAAGGAAATAAGACACCTTTTAGGGTTAGATGGAAGAAGATAACCCCAAAAAAGTTAAAAAAGATTGATTTTTTTTAATTTATTTTTTCTTTGGCACCTGAAGTTGTTGCACAACTGAGTCAGAGGGGCTCGGACTCGGTGAGTCAGCCCCTGACTCGATGACTAACGAGTCAGAGTCTTCCTAACCTGCTGAGAATGGCTCAGCTTGTTGACTTTCCAATCTCGCGGCGAGTTAGGGAACTCTAGTGGGGACATATTAATTGGATGGTGAGATCATCACCATCTAATGTTGACTTCAACCCAAAGCTATAACATATTAAAGGAGAGATAATCAAGCTTAACAACAACCTAAACCTCGGAGTTATTCCATTATCCTTCCCTTATGGACTTGGTCACTATAGCATCTTTCATCCAAAGACCACCTACATGCCTGCTTTCAAACGAGATCAAAGTCCCATGTAGTTATACTTAGAGTATCTCTCTCAAAAAACATATAAATAGGTTCTTATACCTAGGGATTTCACAACCACTTAAATAACACCACTCATGAGAGTGAAATAGATATAATACTATATAGAAGGGAGACCATGAAAATAAAATAGGGTAAAAACCCACCATTTACTAATATCCATTCTAAAATAAATCCATAGCTCATAGGGTTTTATTGATGATTATTGCCTATCCCTATAAAGTTCCTTTAAATAATTCCCAACAGGTTAATAATGCTTAATTGTAAGAAATGAAACCCAACAAAGTTCCTATTTTAGCAAGCCTGAACTATTACACTTCCATCTAAGGGCACTAAGATCTCAAATTACACCTCACCCTAATTTACTATTCATAATTCAAAATGAGCATCCCAAAGTCTCTTATAGGTGCATCTCAATGACACCGAGGCTAATTGATTAATTATCAACTAGAAGTTCTATTTATTTGCAATGAGATATTTTGACCATAATCATATAACTTAGTCTCAGAGATCAATGAGCCATTGAGGAAACAAATGTTTCCTTATAGGTCTTATAACCTAGATTTATCTTTGCCTTAGTCATGAATAGTAGGTCACAACCAAGATAGCTAAAGAGTACTTCATTTGTGATGTCAGTCAGATCGTCGAAGCCTCTAATAATTCTAGCATGTGTAGCACAATATACCCAATAGTTGTAGTGGCAAGACCATACACAATTTCCATTACCATGTATAATTTATTTTTATATAATCAAGCATAAGTATCCTCACATAGTAACAAATCATGGATTGAGAATGAGAAAAATCACATAAGAGAATAAAATTTGTAACATCATTACTAGCTTCAAGTACTAATACTTTGATTATATTAATAAAACAATAAAATTAGCTTTCAAATCCTTATTTGTTCCACTTATCTTTTGTAACATACTATAGTGTCGTAAATTGTAACCCCTTTACAATTTCACACTCCATTTTGGATTCTTCCTAACAACCCATAACCCCTAGTTCTACAAGTTAATACTAGAATCACTAGAAGAATTGAGTTTTGTAAGAGATTTTTACAATCTAGTGGCCTCATGATATTTAAGAAAGCAGCTAATGCTTAAAAAAAATTGAATTTTTTTAAGTGGGCAGAATACTTGTGGACATGATGGTTCTCATGCTTCTCATTATAGATGTCGTGATCACAATACTTTGCTAAAATTCACTATCTCCTTAGTGCCACTCTAGATGAGCTCCAAGATGGAGGTGTAGTGGCAAATTTCCTTGGCCATTTATCTTCGCAGAGCTACATCTCATAGTTACATCTCAGAGCCACGAGTAAGTGGAAACTAATGAGAACAATCTTGATAGTGCTCCCATTAGTTAGAAGCTTATTCCTAATAGGGAGGAAAATTTGGATATGTGAAAACTAGATGACTCGCCCTCTGCTATGATTCTATAACTCTACATAACAATTTCTCTTTGGATATGTACAAGGCTTATCCTTGCCTAGGCTTTGGGGTGTGACTATCTCCACCCAACTTTTCTTGTGATATAGTGTATTTTGAAAGACTTTCATAATTAATATAAATGTCTGTGATCGATGCTCCCATCATATATTTATAAATTATAATACTATATTCCAAAATCACAAATATTAAAATATCATATATAGATGAGAAATACTTAATAGAAAGTAGAAGAAAAATGTTCTTATATCTAAAGAAGACTCATAGAATTACCTTGGGATACCCATCAGAAATGTCCTCAATTTTCACTTTTTTTTCCTCAAAATTGTGCTGATTATAAAAAAATAGTTTCTCTGTATCAATGTTTGAATCCCCATGGCTTGAATCTAATGTATAATCAACTGCCTGTAAATAAATAGCAATAATAGTTAAATTCGAAAACCCAATACATAATTTTCTCTATTCATCAACAAATCTCCAAGAGGAGATTAAATTGAACATTTACTCACTTTACAAGTTAAGAGATAATCCAATATTTCATTCCAATTCTCAGTTCCTGGCACAACGAAGAAAAAATATTAAGAGAAGAAAATGATTGATGTTCTTTTGAATAAAAGAACAGCTAATCAGCTAGTTAAAGACAGTATCCCTACCATGTATGCTGATAGCCTTTTCAATCATGGTGGAAGAATATCCCATATCAACGAAGTGGCATATAATGGAGGTCCATGAGGTATTTGAGGAGCTTGCCTGCAAGTACAGAATGAATAGTCCTAAAGTTAATTTTTCACAGTTATGATTAGATTTCAAACTTTAGATATCTAAATTTTACAGAACTATCATTGTGCAACATCAGAGGATTTACCAAAGAAATTTAGTTTGAAGGATTTCAGCATAGATTACTCAGCCCAAAATCCATATAAGGTACTCTATTCAAATTTATCATAATTCCAGTTAAAAACAAATATGGGGTGATGAACAATGATATAAAGGATAACAAATATATGAGAATTAACAAATCTGAGTGGAGAAGTAAACGATTTACAATTTTTAGACCTCCATTATTTTTTAAATATATGAATGGCATGCTTCTCTGCACAGATGATTCTCAAATAATTTCAAATGATGTCTTGTTAAAAGAAATTTTAAAATTTCTGGCATTGTCCTAAAGACAGTTGAAAAAAATAAAATTAAGAATTAAAAAGTAGAGCCTTTCACGCTGTAGACTTATGAGAGAGTTTCATGAACTATTTTTAGGGAGCAGGAGTTGCTTATGTTTAAGCTGTCTTTTAAATTATATTTTAATATAATTTTTAATACAAATAAAATTGGGAAGTAAACAAAAGCAAAAATATATGGTTAAATGGCTCATAAAGAGCCCACCAGGGATCAAGTCTTGCCGAGTGCAAGGCCCGACATCATAAGGGATGAGGCTGGGATGGTGCCCCAGGCGAATTTGGCAGCGTGGATGCTCCTCAGTCCTTGGCTCTAAGCTAAAGAGGCACGTGTGGGCCGGTATCGGGTTCCTAAACCCTCCATCAAAAAAAAATAAAAAAAAATGGTTAACCTTAAGTTCCCATGCTGTTTAAATGTATTTTCTGCTTAAATTTAAGCAGTTATAGTGTTCTCATGAAAACTTAGAATTATGAAAAAAAGGTAATATAGAATCTTTTTCCTATTATTGTATAGTAGCTATTGTTTAGGAAATAAAAATAAGTTGTGGAGAAAATGGTGACTTAAAATAAGCAGCTCTTCTTATTGAAAAAATTGGGCTGGCAGCTGGAGTGTTCTCATGCAATATTTTCAGTAACTCCTTATTGAGAAGAGCTCCACAAATTTAACTTCCATGAATTTGAGTAGTGGCGGCTAGTCAAAAAAAGGTAAGTAACCACATAGGGATCTGCCCTTATTTTAAACTTTTTAGCAGCTGCTCTTCCACTAAAATAGGAAAGTATTATAATTTATCTTGTTCCCATAATTAAAAAGTTGCATAGGAACACTTGAGCAGCTTAAATTGAAGGAGAGGCATAGGGACATGAGGTTACAAAATTAATTAAAAGTTTTTCATATGATAAATAGGAAGTTTTCTGCCTTTTCTCATTTTAGATTAATGAGTGTTGAATTGAATATATAAACTAATAAAATTTATGATATCACTGGTTTCCATAATTATTAATGTTTATTTATTTTTTGATAATAAGTGTATTTGATTTTATTAAAATATAAATATATACAATATTAAAAAAAAAAAGTGGATACAAGGACACGCCCTAGAGTTCACATGAGCAGTGTGGGAAAGCAACTAAAACAACAATAAACAACACCTGCTTTAAAATACTCATGAAAAATCTCAGCAACATGACTAAAGTTTTAGGAAGCCACCCTCCATAAGGCTGTAGTCTTATTCTAATTTATCCCCTAATAGTTTTTTCTCATTTTATAACACCTCTCACTTCATAAAAATAGATCCTAAAACCTCCTTCATAACACTGCTTTTATAATCTTTTATGGATACAATTTTATCACTTGTCAATCCTTTGAAACTAAAACCTTCTATTTATTGGAGTACTCAATCAATTGAGCTATTGGCCCTTTTATGACCACGTCATCGTGGGTCCAGGTATGACGTATTTCCAATACTTGCGATTGAGGTTCCTAGTTTAGACATAATATTATATGTTTAGAAATTAATGGAGACCTAACCAATACTAACAGGAGATTGGCTGATGTCAGCAAATTTGCCCTTAAGATTATGCATGGTTTCTCTACCACCCTCTCTCTGCTTAATGAGAAGGCCTCTACTGGGATGGGATGACAAATAACTCTGCTGCTGGACAGGGGTGGTGATGTGATCTGTGACAGCTGACTTCAAGCTCTATATTTGGGCTAGTTTTTTTAATTTCAGTTTTAAGTTTAAAACTTTAATTTGGTTAATAGCCATATTTTTGGCTGATTAAACTTGATACTATCCGATTGTGGGGTTCTGATACTTTACATTCGTGCTGGTATAGCTTTATCATTTCGGTTTTTGATAGAGGTAGATGGTTAATTTGCTATCTTGTAGATGGTTAATTTGCTATCTTGCTGCTTTCTAGGTTGAATTAATATGCTGTTAATTCTTTCCTAGCTAGCTCTTTGTTGTACCTCAGGCCAGCACCCTCTTGCTGCTGCTTAATTCAAAAACACAAAAACACAGACACATTACAATATTCTATTGATCAAAATAAAACAATAGGCTATTTTCAAACATGCAAATATGTGAATTAATTTGTTATGTCTGTAATAGTTATATTTCTTATTTCTTGAGTGATTCTCTTACAATGTTCACTCGATTCTATTGCGATGGACATAGCGCACTAGATATGAGAAATTCCCGTTTCAGCGAGATTCAGAAGCCTGTATCTTGTCATTCTATAACAGTTATCTTTCTTCTGTCTACAGAAGGCAAAAGCTTCGTTTGTGATGTATATAGTGTTGTAAATAGGTGCAAGACAACCTCCTTTAATGGAGTTCTTGAAGCCTTAATTTCTAGAATGGCCCGGTTTCTTCTTTTCACAATGAGAATCTATTGTGGTGCAGTGAATAAGTGAAACACTACCTTTCACTGAAATCTCCGACTCCTTATTTTACAGCCTGTCTAATGTTTACTCTTTTGTTGATGCTTCTGCTTACTTGTTGGATCTTATTGTTAAATTTATTTTAATTTATGTTTAAGAAATCAAATTTATTAAATTTTATTAGATTTTCAGGCTATCACACATCTTGATACAAAAAATTATACACAGTTGAATGTACAAATTTTCTTACAATAGATGGAATCTATTTAAAAGTTCACTTTTATCTTATAATTGTAAAAAAGTGCTGATTAGCTATTAGCTACCTGTCAAATAAGGTAACAGTACACTTCTTTATATATAGTTCTTAGTTACAAACCTTATGCTTCTATTGTTCTCAAGTAAATTTTAATTAGGGAAAAGGATAAATAAAATTCTTTCAATTTTGGAGGCAAAATTCAAGGCAAATAAAAGGAGAAAATTAAATGGTAAAGTTAAGTGTCATTTTTGTCAATAACCCCATGTCTCTGCTTAAGAAATTTAAATAGCTGAAGTGCTCTTAATGCAAATTATTTTTTAATTACAAAAAAATGATAAATTGAAATATTTTTCTACGTAGGGAAAAAAGGGAAAGTGGGGATAGAAATATTATTGAGAAAAGCCATACATTAAAAATGTTGAGCAGCATGTTAGCCAAAATAAGTTTAGTAGTTGCATGGGACTGCCCTAAGCAGTTGTTGCTTATTTCTAGACCCTATTTTTGCAGCTGTTAGGCTTAACAATTTTAGGTGTAATTTGTGGAGCTGGTGGCCCCATGGAAGTAAATTGAATGTAAGAAGAGAAAAAAAAATGGTGAAGACACTTGTAACTTTTCTCAATAAGCTTATTTCTAGCCCCTTTTTTTCCCACAACTTATTTCCAATTCTTAAACAATAGCTACTCCATAAGACAAAATCAAATTTATCATTTTCTTGGAATTAAAAATTTGCATGGAACACTTCATCTAAATTTAAGCAGAAATTGCACTTAATCAGCAACATAGAGACTGGGGTTATTTAACTTCAATTTTTAAGCAACAGCTGTTCCAATTTATCTTTCTTCTTAAGTCTTCTTACATTTAAGTCATAGTTGCACGGGGACAGGGGTACTTGGGTACTTTGGGTACGGGTACGGGTACCGCTATTTTTCAAAATAGGGGACAGGGGTACCTCAATTTTTTTTTTATAATATAATTTTTATATTTTATAGAAAATCTGAAAATATGAGTCATGACATTTGAGTTTTCAAAACAAGAATAGTGATAAAGTTTGCAGATGTGTAATGTATCGCTTTTAGTTTCAGATTTGCAATATGTTCCTAAATGTTTAGATGCATAAGTTCATAACAGAGATGGCAAGCTTTAAACATGAACAAGAAGATTATAATTCATATAACGACATATTGCAAATGATGAACTTCTAACTTGAACAGCGATAAAGTTTACTAGTTTAAGTTAATCAATATTGTATCAAAGTTTCAAACCGATTACATATTGAGTTAAGCTTGATAAGCAGCAAGCTAATACGCAAACAAAAAACGGAAACAAAAATCAGACATCTTAATCTATCTAGTCGAAAATGGAAACAAAAATCAGACTTTTTTTTTAATGTTTTGAAAAAAAATCTGCCGATGCTGATGTGGCATTTCGAGGGAGAGGGTAAAGTACCCGGCAAGTATCCGGTACGGGGATACGCGTACCAGTACCCGGTATGTGTACCAGGGGTCTGGATACGCGTACCCGTGCAACTATGATTTAAGTAGAAATTGTATATAAGTAATTGCATGGTTACATGGTGTAAACTTTGAAAAAATAAAAATTGAATTTAATAATCATAAGACCACTAACTCTACAAACTAAACAACTGCATAAAACCTAAAACCTGTTCTTATTCCATTTAAAAATATTATTGAATAACACTACTTCAATAAGACATAATTTAAAAATAAGAAACTAAATATTTTATAAACTAAAACTTCACTTCATATAAAATAGAAATTACTACACAAATTCATTTTTTAAGAAAAGGCACACACATAAATTAAGAACTTTTAAAAAATTTACAATAGTTTCCTCACAAAATTTAGAAGCTTTTGTTAAAAAAGCAATAAGAAACTTCTAAGCTAAACAGTAATTTCTCACATAATTTAGAAGCTTTTAAAAACAAACAAATACTTTACTCAGATTTTCGTGAAAAGTGGATGGGAAAAAAATAGCAACGGCCAGAAACCTATGGCAGATTGATAAACGATCATTTAGATTGGAAACAATGTTTACCCCCGACAGTTCAAATCTATCTTTTCGAAGTGCAATAAATAAGAGATGATTTTGACTTGGAAACACTGTTTCGTCGGGCTGTTCAAATCTTTTTGAAATAAAATAAATAAGAGGGAGGTTTTGATAATATGTTTCAAAGGAATTTGTTTGAATGAATGTGGTAGTAGGTTAGGTGGGCTTAATTTTGGAGAGATTTTATGATTAAGGGTATGTCTTCATGCAGCTGCTTAGCTTATTTTGACTAGCAGGTGCTGTTCATAAATTTTAGAAGCAATTTGTGGAGCTAGTGGCCCCATAATTATCAATTTTTGTTGCTTATTTTATTGATTATCAATTTTTGTTGCTTATTTTTCCCTATTTTTCTTAATAAGCAGCAACATTCTAATTTATCCTTTAAATTTGAATTGAAATAAATAAATTTGACTCAAAAATTATGCAACTGAATTTAGCATAACAAATAAAAATCTTTCAACAAATAAGAGGATACAAGATCATCCCTCAAAAGGAAAAGTCTGGAACAAAAATATGAACAGAAAAAATCAAACAAATAAGAGCCACCTAAATGACAAAGCAACACCGAAGTAAGAAGATGAAAGATCGATTTGTATCATTTTTTTCACCCCATACATCAGTGAAATCTAAAGTAATGTCTAAAAAAAACCACCCTTCTATAAATTTAATATGAAAACCCTCCAAATTTTTTTTAACTGCCTACCAATACAACAAAATAACAGTACACCTGCTTACATATAATGCGTTGTTGTTATTATTCATAAAACATATACTTTCAACATATTTCAAAATAGGTTCCAGACAACCTTCGATTGAACAAGTGAGAAGAAATTCCTGTTTCTAAAACAACCTTAACAGCTCAAGTTGCAGTAAGAATGCATCTTTCTTCTATATTGTTCAAGTGTTACAAGAGATCAACAAGGATCTAAGGGACTGGAAATGTACAGCAATCAATAGACTACCAAACGTGACCGGGAAAACAACCGAGAGTGAAAAAAGAAAGTAGAGAAAAGAAATAGCAAGCAAGAAGAACAGACACAAGAGAAGGACTAAGGATCATTATCAGGTAGAAAGAAATCCAACACTGAAGGATAATGATCTAATGTCTTACAAAGAAAAGAAAAAATGATTAAAATTTGAATGCTAAAAATGTACCATTCGTATTCCTAAGAAATAGAATTTCGTTAATAAAATTGTTTAAAAAAAAAATCATATTACCTGATTATCTGAGAAGTCTAGGCATGATTTATCATTAGTTTTACTGTTCCCCTGAACTATTTGGGTTACTGCTGATATCTCCTTCAAAATTTCAACTTCAGAGTCGCTATCATCATACCCCACAAGATTCCTCTTTGAAACACAAAACAACCAACAATGTAAAAGAAATCTGTAATAAAAACCAAAAAATAAACCATCCCCATTAAAAATCATAGAGAAATGCATACCATCTTTGTCACAGATTCAGAAGAAACGAGTTTCAGAGCTGTTAAGTGAACTCCATGGAAGCCAGTTTCCCCTTTAAAATAGTCATTAATTATGGCGGTTTATATAAAAACTTGTATTAAGAGAGGCTTCTTTTGAAATTTTCTCGTGTTCCTTGGTCAAATAAATTAAAGACAAAAAAGATCAAATTCAACGGAAAACCAGAAAGATTAATGATTACGAGGAAGCGTTAAAAGTTTAAAGCAACCTTTATAAATATAGATTGACAAATGATGTACAAGTGTTGCTTCAAATTTTTTTGATTTTTTTTTCCTTTTTCATTCTCAAGTTTTTTTTTTTGTTGGTTTCTTATGTTTTTGACAGTCCCCACCAGATATTATTTCCCAAGGTGGCATTTCTGCAACTTCCAACAAAGAATCCCGCATAAGAGGGTCTCTTCATTTTATGTAAACAAGCTCCATTATTTTAAATATGAAAATGTCAATATTTTTATTGGACATGAAACCTTGGGAAATAATATCAGGTACCCTCTTACACACCCTCTTTAAATAATAATGAAAGGATTTGCCCATTTGTATATAGTGTTTTGCATGTTGCTTCTTGGTTGAATGTAAGGACTAACTACACCACAAGAAATAACAATTCAGTCATGTTGATAGTAATTTGAATAGAATTGGAAATGTTGTTATGGTTAGATTTATGAATTGGAAATAAGTTTTATCTATGAAGTCTTTGTTTGGATTTAAAGTTTTTGATAACAGAGTTTTACAATTAATTTTAAAAGATTTCATTTATATTATTATAATAAATATTTTTATTTGATAAGAATAGAAGTAGTCATTACTATTCAATGAATTTTAATGTTATTTACATCAAATTTGGATGGAGAATCTATTAAATTTTTTATTGGGAATTCTTCTTTATTTATTTTTGGAACTTGTAACTTCTTTTCAGAATATTAAATTACAAATAAAACTATAGAATAATGAATGATTGTACATAGAATTCAAACTCATACATGGATATGAAAAATAGATAAATTAATATTTAGATTAATGTGTAGAGTCCAATTCAATTTTGTTTGATTGCAAGATGTTGAAATAATTGTGACTTTGATCATTCTACTTTATGAAGAATGACAAAAAAGGAAAAAAAAATCATATTTTATTATCTTAATTTAAAGTTAAGAATTTCATATATATTTTATAATTATCAACATATTTTCAACAATTACAAATTAAAACTTTTTCATTTTACTTACATAAAACTTATAGTAAAAGTTTCAAGATTAAAATATTGCAAAAAAAAAAAAAAAATTATAACAAGGATCATCAATTTAAATATATCTTAATTACCTTAGAACAAGTAAAAATAAAGATCTTAAAAGTTATAATCCCAATTCAATAAAAATAATAAAATTTAAATAAAAGAAACAAATGATATATGTAAAAGGATCTATACAAACGTGTATCAAAATATTAAAATACTATAATTTAAGAGTAATTAGAAATAGATTATTTGATCCACACAATTATTTTAATATAAAAGTTCATATAATTTTATTTTAATGAGATGTTGTACGAAATATGATTTAATTTTACTTTCTATTTAAAAATTACTTTCATTGTTTAGATTGGTTTTATATCTAATTCCATGGTAGGGTGATCATGACTCAATATACATGTCTATTGTAGGTCCAAAAATAAGAACGATATCGCATTTGAATTGCCATCGTCGCCCTTCAAACTTTCTCTAAAACTCAAGAGACACCTTAGAGGTTCCCTCAACACTATGGGCCGTGAAACACACCTTTGACTTGGTCAAATTGGATCCTCTAGACACCAAGAAACACTATCAAACAAGCAAGCTCGAATGGGGAGGCAATCAAGGTCATGATCTTCTTGTCAAAACACTAGCACACTAGGAGGACAATAACATTTCGTGTAGTATTCCACCATCCACACACGATTCCTCTTCTCATGCAAGGCATTTCGTGTAGTATTCCACCATCCACACAAGATTCCTCTTCTCATGCAAGTGTCCAATTTTTACGCTAGCATCCTCTAGGACAAATAACTCGTGTTGTCATCCTTTGAGACGTGTATACGTCTTGACCAGTGAGCTTCCTAGTTGGACTAATTGGTCCCTTAACCACCATAAAGATGTTAATGAAGTCCAAATATCTAGACAACACTTGAAACAAGAGAAAACAACAAAACATGTGGAGACAAGATTTGAAAAGAGTCTCCAACATACTCAAATCCTACCTAGATTCACCTAAATCAATTTGAATTTGCAAGCCAACAATGAGAAAGGACTAAGCATCCTCAAGACACCACAATACACCAACAAGGTTCATTTTAAGCACCAAATCAAGTGTTCTTATTAAAGAAACCATGATATACATGTGCTCTAAATCTATAACCATCATAGAGAATGTTGGCACCTTCAAATCCTGAAGGAATTTGAGGTAGCCATGTCAAAAAAAACAAAAAAAATTGCAAAGGCATACAAGAGCAGTAGACCTCTTTGAAGGTTAATAGTTTGGTGCCTAGTGATTATAATGCAAAATGGCTCTAAGCATATGTTCACCATCTATCATTGAGCCCTAGTATCAATCTACAACCTCTTGTGATCAGTTCTGACCTATTTCTGAAACACTTAGTTTGAAGGGTTTACATAAATCTGCATCCTGGAAAATGTTCATATTTGATGAAGTGGCCTAACTTTAGAGTGTGTTTTGTACCCAGTTGATTACCATGGCAAAGTAAGTGTTTCCCTGTGTTCTACACATAAAGAAAACTCCCATGTCTTTTTCCAGCCCCCATGATTTGAATTAAAGTTTTAGGGTTTGTAAACCTGGGAAGGTGATTTTTCCTTGGGATTTCATTTGGTGGAAACCATGGCAGCGGATTGGAACTTGCAGGGAAGCTCTTGAGGTGGTCTTAAGGCATTGATTGCAGGCTATGCACGATGTGGAAATGTAGACACAGCATTTAAATTTTTTAGAAAACCCCAAATGAATATAGTCTCCTGGCTGCCGTTTTTTGGAATATGCACAATATGGATTCCGTTGAAAAGGCTTTAGAAATTTTAATTTTGCAAACTTCGCCAGCAACAATAGGGTTGTGGAACAGGGTATGAACGCCTGTAAAAACATAAAAATGGTGCTAAATGGGGCACACAAATTACTATTTTAATGCTCCCAAGCGAATGTGGTCTCACAGGCTGTAAATTGTTTGCAGCGTATACACAAATCAGATCTGTTAAAGACATAGAGACTTTCAAGCTTTTGAAATCTGGGCTACACAGCTGCGCATATATAATTTTATTTATTTCTTTGGATGCTGCCCCAATGCACAATGAATCCCTGGTGAGCAGGCAGATTGAGTTGTGTAGCTATGAAGGGAGTATTTTATTTTGTCTGCAATATGTACGAAATGACAATTTTGTGCTACTTATATGCAAACTAAGGCAGATTTGTTGAAGCAGACTTCAGAAACTTTGAGCAAAGAAAACAGGGATGTCGCTGTAGCAGAACACGCATACCATGAATTTGGAATGGGCTTTATTAAAGCATTATTTGGGAGGGGACTTTTCCCAAAATAGATTTATTAATAATTTGCAAAGCTTACACAAATGGATGTTGCTATGGGAAGTCCTCAGAAACCATGAATTAATGAAACAATCCAGAATGTGTCAGAATTGAAGAGTTTATTTTCATTCTAGTTTTCATACACAATGGTTTGTGCCCATAAAAGGGGGCAACATCATTTTTGTGTAATAGAGATTTGAAAATTTGTGGGTAGATCTCTGAGACATTGCCATTACAGAGCCATTTCCAATTGAAATATTTGCATTCAATGACCGCGAAATTTTACTTTGCCGCGGAATATGAGTATCCCCAGAATGTCACGCTGATAGAGAATATGCAAAAGGAGTAAATTATATGATATAAGTTCTCAAAAGATATTTCATCTCACAAATGGTTGCAAAATATTTTCAATTTCATAACATTTGTTAAATGTTTATGTTATCAGACGAGGTTGCCACAACCTTTGATGCCAGAATGAGGAGGGATCTTCTTCATTCTCCTAATTGGGCACAGAGCCAAGTGACACTGAGCTTTTTGTCATTTTAGTTCAGATTTTCATGTTTTAAAGTTTGTTTATGAACTTTGTGAGGGCTTACTGTTAGATTGTTAAGTTTTTGTGGTTGGAGCATTTATCTGCTCTATTTTGGTTTGGGCATATAGATACCAATCATTTCTGGTTTATAGTTTAAAATTGTATGTATTATTTAAGATTAATATATCTCTTTTGGTTTCTGTCTCTTATGCATTAAAAAAAAACATGTGCTAAAATATTTCTACCCAAGGGTAAAATATTTTCCAGAAAAGAGTGATCAGAAAAAGCAATAAAGTATTGTAAAGTTCAAATTCTTATTTTATGAATGAAAATGTTTGAAAGAAATATAGAATTGCAAAAGCAAAGAAGTGAAAACAACTTTTAAAAGGAATCAGATTTTAGTTTTAAGTGCAAAGTGCAGATTTCAAATTCCAAATAAGACAAAACAGGCTGAATGTATTTCAAAAGAAGTGGGGAGTGCTGGAATTGTTTTAAGTTGGCAGTGTGCAAATCAGAATAAAGTATATGCACAATAAATGTTTGAAAAGTGCATTCAGGTAAAACACAAAGTGGAAACAAAATACAAAGGATCAAAGACACCAAATGTGGTGCAAAGTTCAAGACAAGATTTCAAATGAGACAAAAAGACTAAGTGAGTGGATCAAATATTTTCATCAGAGGAAGAGAGTAAGAATGGTCTTTTTCCAAATTAGGGCAGGAGAGAAGGTGTTAGGGATTTTTCTTGCATAAAACATAGTGTTTGATAAACTACTTGAACACTATACCTTTAAATACTGTTTCAACCCAAGAAAAGTCTAATTACTAAGGATTGGATAAGATCCTTCTTCGTTTTTGAGCTCCACATATACTCAGGCAGGTTTTACCTCATTATGATTACTGATTACACAGTATATACTAATATGGACACTGATTTGCTTTTAGGAGTTACTGAGCTGACTTATGAAACATTCTGCATATGACCAGACATAACCAAATGCAAAACTTAACAAGACAAACCAAGGATATAAATATAGCATAAATCAGTGATACAAGGACTTTCATCCTTCTTCCTTTTTAGGAGGGATAATCTAATTGATTCACTCTCTAAGGAATCACTAAGATGGACAATATCCTGCTGATATGAATCCTTAATATGTTCAGCTCGTTTGTTCTTAGTAACAGAAGTATTTTGATTGAAATAATTTTGAATGGTTTCGAAAACTTGGATGATGATAGATTATCAGACCAAATCCTAGATCAGTGCCTATCCTTTGGGCTATAGAGTCAAGGAGCTAAAGTTTCACAGAAACAAAATACTATAAGTTGCCTTACAACCTACATGTAATTCAAATAGACTGCCTTACAAATTATCTTGTTACCTCTAGAATATTGTATCAAATCCTTAAAAATTGTTATGCTCCCTGAAACTACTCACAAAACTTTGTTATTTCCTTGAAAGAAACTTCCAAGTAATTAGATAGTTACCTTGTAACCAAAATGCTTAAAAATGCTTTACAGATTTAAACGTAAAAGAGCATACATAAGAAATAAAAAGACAACAATAGAAAAGAGTAAAATTGCACCATATTTTATTGATATGATCCAGCTTTAATACATGAAAAGCTTAAAAGCCTGAAGACATAGGCACAAATTCAGAAAGTCTGATTTTTGCAATATATTTTCATCTCTCTAACTTTTACAACTTTGGTCTATATATAGGTCCTTAACCATCTTGGAATCCTTTTTTATTAGGATGCAACAAGCTTCAGATGGTTTTAGAAACCTAACCCTAAAACTACAGAAAAGACAAAAAAGGAGAAAAGCAGAAGCGGTGGAAAGACAAAATCAGGGGATGAAATCTAATACTCTTTATCTTTTCTGGAAACTGGTGCCTTTGTCTGACAGTATTCAAGGTAGCTTCTGATATTTGTATCAAAGTCAAGTGACCGCCCTTACAGGCTCACCTACACTTATCCTTTGTAATAACTAATTTTCCCTATGCTCAATGGTTAGGTGCCAAGTGTTCCCTTCTATTCGTCGTCTAGAATTTCCGCCTCCACTACAGGCTTCTTTTTCTTGGGCCTAGTCATCAGTTCCCATGCTATCACTTCATCCTCCATAGGCCACTTAAAGCTTTGTGTGCTTTGTACCTGTGCCTTTTGCTTCTCCCACCTGACATCGGTGATGTTTTTAACATCTACTAGGAATTTATTGATGTCAGTCTCCGCTTTGAAAGCTTCATCCAAAATCTTATTGAAGCCTTCCAAATCTAAATCCGATCCTGAAATGAATGCCTCATTACTAGGCATCTTATTGTCAAATTCACTCCTCCAGGCCTCTAAGGCCTTCACTTGATCATCTTCTCCTGTTAGAGGAGGAACAAATCTATTGAAATATGGAGAAAATAGGCTCAACTTAGCCTCCACTTGGTTCAACTTACCCTTGAAGAATGATAAGGCTATGTTGACCTTCTTAATTTCATCTTCAACCTCAGTTACTACCAAAGGTAAATCTGATCTTAGGGGTTGCAAGGAAGCAAGTTTTTCAAATAATTGAACTCTAGGAGACCAATTTACAAAATAGGGGTTTAATATAGCAATGTACCACATCACTTCTGCATGTAAGGTGGGCAACTTATTATAGGCATTGAGGACGACATCTGTTTTATCTTTAAGTATGTCAATCCTATGCTGCAGAATGCACTTAAATGCATTTAGGGCTATTTCATTCTTATTCTGGCCCACATCTTCCTTTTCAACTACCTCCTCTGATTTTTCCCTTTCTTCTATTTGTAAAGGTTGCACTGAAGGTACATAAACCACCTCAGGTTTTTCCTCAAGTTGCTTTAATAACTCAGCAATTGCCTTATCCTGTTGGTGTATCTTTATGTGGCATAACTCCCCGTCTTTAGCTAGGGCACTGGTTTCCTCAATCAGAATGCTACACTTCTCAGATAATTGCTTTGTTTTGTCTTCATTCAAGTGAGCCCAGTGAGTCATGATCTGAGAAATCTCTAGATCCCCTGTATTCTGCACTGTCCAGACCATCTGGTTGCCCACCATATTCTCCTGAATGTTTACCAATTGAGGTTTCTGGTCTTTAGGACAAAGGCTCCACATGGAAAAAGCTTGAGACTTTGGGCTATACCCAAAACCCTTTATCATGTCACCCATCTGAACTTCACTTGCCATTGTTAGGTCTGGCTGCTTCCTTATTTGGTCAATGATAAAAGCTGAAGCCAAGTCCTAGCCCTCAGCAAGCAGTATGCCACTGTTCAAAACCATTTGCCTTGCCTCATCTGGAGAGACATCTTCACTGTCAGGGTCATATGCTTGTAAGGCTAGTAGGGCCTCATTAGTGACTGTTTCCTCTCCATCAACTTTCAATTGAGCCCTTATCTGCTCCTTCTTATGCCATCTTAGAAAGTCCTTGAATTCATCAGTCTTGATGAAATTGTCATCACTTAGAAATTGTTGCTGATGTATCAATCTTTCATCAATGCATGCCTTTAGAGGCAACTCTATATTCTCCTCTTCCTCTAGCTGCTGCCTCTTACCTTGTCTAATCAAATTTCTTAGGTTATGATCATATAACCTATTCCCAGGAATGAGAGCACTTACTTTATCCTTTTTCTTCTCCTGCCTAACAGTTGAAGTCTGGCCTATATCAACTTTTTGCCTTTTGGTTGAAGGCTCCTCTACATCATCTGGCTGAGAGGCCTCTGTTAGGTCAATGATATAACCCTCTCCTCCCTGCAACTGTGGTGCCTCTGCAACATCTTGTTGAGGCTGATCATACTGAGGTGGACGGGCATAATCACCATCACTATCACTTTCATATTCTGATTCTGAATGCTCAGGCTCTTGAGCACCTTTCTTATCCAAAACATTGTCAAGTTGTTGGCAGAGGACATAGAAATTATCTATCATGGCTTTGATCCTATCAAAATAGGGCAAATCAGGGTAAAAGCCTCCAAAAGCCAACATGTTTCACTTTATCTTCTTTTCCAGATTCAACAACTCATGAATCCTATCCCTTCTTGTCTGATTTCATCTTCATCCAGAAGATTTCTTGTTGCATCCTCCTCTATACATGTACAATGAACATTTGTATTAGGGATTGTGGGGGTTAAAAGCTTCCTGACTCCTACCATGAAACCCTCAGGGTCAATGTATCTATATGATGCCGCCCCCATTCTGCAATTCTCCAACCACTTACTGACTGAGTCAATGACACCCTTGCCAATGGTAAAATTAAAGATCTTGAATTGTCTAGGGGTTAAGGTCCCCTTCCTGTGTGGTGCAAAATGTTCATTATCTGTTAATAAAAACTGCCAGATGAATTCCATGACAGCAACTCTTGATGGCACATGGTAGGTTAAGATATGTGGTGGATGTATGCATCCATATACCCTAATCATGGTGATGTTTTCTTCTAGAAAGAAGTCTCCCCAGTTATGATCTCCCTCCCACTTATCTACATACTCACAAGGCCTCAGTAGTTGCAGCACCTTGATTGGGAGCCTTGTCTTGCTGATGCCCATGCTCTGCAGTATTGGATATACAATCCAGTTCTCAAACGCACAGTAATCACAATCTTTGGATGTATAGTTCCAAATCCTAACCCAAAACTGAATGGGATTAGGCTTGTCCTTGAAAATTCTCCGAGGATTTAAGTTGTTCACATCCATGATCTCGAAGTTAAAATGTAAGAGCACATGCATCAGGATGGAATAGTGGAAGAACCTAGGTTCCTTCTCTTTGGGATCCTTCATCTTCTTCTGTGTAGCTACAAATCCCTCATGCATCTTCTCAATGATGTATTGTATGTAGTCATAACTGGTGCTAGATTGCACCTCTTGTAAGTCAAGTACCATCATCAAAATTCCAGCGTTAATCTTCTCAGCTCCTCCATCTATCCCTAATACTCTACATAGGGCATAGGCAATATATTTGATATAGAAATGCAGGTCCTTAAAGAAATAGGGTGCTGTACCGGGTATAGGAGTAAGATGGTTCCTAACCTCCTTATGCATGTGTTTCTGTAATTGACCCCTAGCAATACCAGGTTTTAACCTATACCTCTCCTCTTGCTTAGTAATATTGATTTTTGTGGAC
>MU228165.1:452235-473221 GCA_018584345.1 Thuja plicata | reverse complement strand
TTAATTGAAAACCTAGCCGTAGTTCATGAGTGTGACAGGAAATCAAATTCATATATGTGCATCCTCAGAAAAACACTTATAAAATTTGAAGGAGGTGACATGTCTTCATATGATTGGTCCTCTGTCAGACATCTCAGCTACCCTTTTTACACAGTAATCAATATTCTAGATTGTCATTGGATGCTGAATCATTCATGTTGTCCTGTCAGCTACTGCCGCCTTTTCTAAAATTTTATATTTAGCGACCACGCGACTGAGTAATATCTCCTTGTCGCTGACCAAACTCTTTAACCTTTAATTCTTCTAGAGATCTAGCGACTGTGTTATTTTCTTTTCCTGGCTAACCATAGTGCACTTCTGGTGATAACGCGACTGAAGGAATCAAAGTCGCTGGATAAAACACTTAACTCAAAGTTTATTTGGGGACTCTGTGACTGATGGTTACCTTCGTCCTTTATAGTTATTTCCAAGTCGCTGAATGTTACTTTTCGTTACGAGACCCCGCGACTAACCTTGGTCGCTCAATCACTGATTACAAATGTTAGTTGACAAATCTTTCAGAGACTACATGACTAACTTCAGCTTCTAACTTTAATTCAGAGACTTCACGACAAACAGTTATCTCATAGTCGAGAACACTTTTACCTTCAAGCTTTTTTAATCAGAGACTTCGCGACCACCGTTGATCTTTTCTCCTTTGCATCCGATGGCTCCGCTAAGTCACTTAGTATTCCTTAATACCTTTGAATTATTTTGAGACCACACGACTAGCCCTCATCTTGTGCATTGTGGACACATGTCCCTTCTAACCATTTGTCTTTGAATCGCTGAATAAACACAGACTTAACATCTTAATCCAGCGACTACCTGACTGTCTTATATTTCAAACTGCATGCGGTTTGTCGCGAAGTCTTGACAACTTTCACTTAATTGTCATTTCTTTTAGAGACCATGCGACATGAACTAATCGCTAAGTCTCATAAACATTTGCTAACTGTTGGCTTCTTAACGCGACATCCCGACTTAACTATTTTCCCTGTTGCTGATTGCTGACGTGCTTCTTTATTTGGAGACTTCGCGACTGAAGGGCTCCGCCAAGTCTCAAAAAACATAAAGAATATTCTATTTCCTTAAGAGACATCTCGACACTAGTTAATCGCCAAGTCTCGTAATAAAAAGGAACATGCTGTTAGGATTACGCGACTAGGAAACCATGGTAAAAGACACGAGACTTAAGTTGTTCAAAAAGGTAACGCCAAAATAGAAACCTGATGAATATTTTTAGGGTTGTTCAGCATTTTGGCTTTAAAACAGGACCTAGGGTTTTGAGGTTTTGCATTATTTATGAATATTTTGACCTAAAGACCCAAAAAATTCACAGGGATAAAACAAGGATGAGACACTTCTAACTTATGAAAGGAAAGAGCATGAGGATCACAAAATTTTAAGGCAAACAAACTTGAACCAGGAATACAACCAACAGTGGCTCTATCTGAGGATTGACTAAACAGAATTTATGGCAAAGAACCACAAAATCTCTGGTTGCAGACCCTTAAAAAAATGACAAGGAAGCCATTTAACCTAAAATAGAAAGGAAACTACTTACAGTACTTACAAACATAAAGGAAAAGTATTCACAATATGATACAATACTTACTTGTGCATTACTTTGATTTTCAATTAAAGAAAGGCTTTAAGAATTGCCCATGCATAGGCAACTCAAAATCTTCTCCCTCCATATTTTTCAATAAATAAGAGTCTTTGCCAAATTTTTCTGAGACAATAAATGGACTTAGCCACAAAGATTCAAATTTATTGTGCTTACCTTTTTCTTCTGCTCTTGCATTCCATTGGAGAACTATATCACTAGCATGGAATTTTCTCTCAGTATCCCTTTTATCAAAAAGACACTTCATCTTCTGTTGCAACTTTATGTTTTCCTTCTGACTATGTCTCCTTGCTTCATCTAACTCAATCAACTAAATCATTATGTTCTACATTTTATCAGAAACATCTAAATGTTCTTCCTGTATAAATTGGCATATTGGCAACAAATTATTGATAGGCAACCTTTCTTGTAGGCCTTATACTAGCTCAAAAGGAGATTTACCAGTTGCTTTTTTGAGTGTTACCCTATTATCCCAAAGTGCTAATTTCAACTTGGTGTGCCATGCTCTTTTATTCTTTTCCAGAGTCCTTTTTAATATTTTCAATATACTCTTATTGCTAGACTCAGCTTGTCCGTTGGCTTGTGGATGATATGGGGATGAATATGATATTGTAATCCCATATCTTTCACAGAAACTTGTCATTTCTTATGACCTAAACTCATGGCATTGTCCATCACTAATTTAGCAGGTACACCAAATCTGGTTATAATATTTTCCATGAGAAATTCAATAACCACCCTGCTTGTAGCTTTCTTTGTAGGGATGGCTTAATCCATTTGGTAAAATAATCTGTGGCCACCAATATCCAACTGTGTCCATCACTTGATTTATCCTTAAACTCACCAATAAAGTCAATTCCCCACATAGTAAAAGGGGATTCAGTATTTACTGGGTTTAGCAATAGAGCACCTGAGAATTTCAGTTTATTGAAAAACCTTTGACAAGGTTCACATTTCCTAACATGCACATAAGTATCCTTGAATAGAGTAGGCCAATAATACCCCGCCCTTAAAATCTTGTGGGCAGTAGTCTTAGCAGAAAAATGACCCCATCATTCTGCTTCATGCATTTCATTCAAAACTTTCTCAGCTTGGTTTTTATCAAGGCATAACAATAGTACACCATTCTTATCTTTCCAAAACAAATCACCCTGGACCAGAATGTACCTTTGAGTTTGCAATTTCATACTCCTTTTCTGATTTTTAGACAAATGCTCAGGACACTTAGCATTTTTGAGAAAGAAAACAATATTAGTATAGTATGATTGCCTTTCTATGCTGGTAATAGCTTGGTCATGTATTCCTGTCTGATTCAGCTGTACTAAATCCAGGTTCTCTTCTGTCATGAGCTTTGCCAAGCCTTGTCCTCTTATTAACTTGGTGATATTGATCTCTAAGTTAAATTCTTGAATTCGGGTGATCCATTTACACCTCTTACCAGTTACCTCAGACTATGTAAGGATATCCTTTACTGCTGAATGAGAAACATAGGCCTGTACTTTAGCACAAACCAAGTAGGGCCTAAAAGATTTCACAAATTTTACCAATGCATAAGCTTGTTTCTCCATTATTTCATAGTTAAGCTCTACAGCCTGCAAGGATTTACTGTAAAAAGCGATGGGATGTTCATACCCTTGTTCATCCTTCTGAAGCAATATAGCAGCAATTGTGTGAAAGGATGCAAATGAAAACAAAGAGAAAGGCTTATTATAGTCTGGAGATTTCAAAATTGGAGCCTCTTGCACTGTCTTTTTTATTTTTTCAAATGCTTGTTGGGCTTCTTTATTCCAAACAAACTTAGCATCTTTCTTTAGCAATTTTACAATGGGTTTAACAATTTCTGCAAAATTGGCTATGCATCTTCTGACAAAGTTAATCTTTCCTAAGAAAGATTGTACACTTTTGAAGTTCTTTGGAGCAATCACCCTTTGAATTTCTTCTACTCTCTCAGGGTCTATTCTTACCCCTTCCCTAGATACTATATGTCCCAACAACTTTCCTTCTTTGACTGCAAAATGACATTTCTTGGGATTTAGTGAGACACCATATTCTAATGCCTTATTAAAAATCTTACCCAAGTGATCACAATGATCCATATCCCTTTTAGAATATGCAGTCAGATCATCCTGATAAATAACCATGAATAGATCAATGAACTCTTTGAATGCAACATCCATAGCCCTCTGAAAAGTTGTCCTTGCATTTATTAATCCAAAAGGCATTCTGATATACACATAAGTTCCCCATGGATTAGTAAATGCAGTTTTGTATTGCTCTGACTCTTTTACTAAGACCTAGTTATAACCTGAGAAACCATCCATCATAGACAGTAACTCACAACCAGTCACCTTATGTAACATTGCTTCCATATTAGGTAATTAATAATTGTCTTTTAATGAAGCAATATTTAGATTCCTGAAATCCACATACAGTCTGATATCACCATTTTTCTTTCTGACTGGCACTAAATTTGGAACCCAGGTTGAATGTCTGATTGGCTGAATTATCCCATCATCTTTTAGTTTAATCAATTCTTGTTGCATTTTAGGAGCCAACAAGGGGTTAATAGGCCTCTGTTTTTTCCTAAATGGTTGCACATCTTATTTCAAAGGGATTTCATGATGAAAAAGGTCCTTTCTATATGCTTTCAAGTCCTGATATGACCAAACAAAGACCTGTTTATATTTTCTCAACAATTTGATCAGATTTATTCTTACATGAGAGTCCAAACCCTTTCCAATATAAACTATTTGAGGACTATTTTCAGATCCTAAGTTTATTTCTTCTAAATCCTCAACTTTGACATTGCTTATCTTTGATGAATCATTCTGTTGACTACTAAACAATGCTTTAAGCTCAACAAAACCCCTAGGAATCTGATTAGATCTTAACTGGACAACTTCATTTCCAAAGATGTAGTCTTTTCCATCATCATGTTCTAGTAAGGAACTACAATCTATGCTATGGTTCTCGTAATGATCTAGACATTGCATGAACCTGAGAATATCTTGATCATCTTGGAAAACCTGCCAGTTGTATATGTTGTCTGGAACAACTGGTCTTGTTTTGACTTCTAGTATTGAGACCCCATGCAAGGTCAAATCATCATTTTTTAAAGAAACATTTGCTAAAAAATCAGCCATTATATTTTTTTACCTTTGTAACCAACTTATGTCAAAAGCATCAAACATTTCAAGCTAATCCCAAATAGCATACTTGTACATTTTTAATCTGTCATTCTTTACAACATATTTGGATCTGACTTGAGCTACTACCAACTCAGAATCCCCATAAACCTTTAAACACTTTATACCATGTTTGATAGCAATTTCAAGTCCTAAAAACAAAGCCTCATATTCTGCAGTATTGTTTGTACATTGGAAGGCTAATAGAAATGAGTACTTAAAAGTTGTACCTGTTGGAGATATCAACAATACACCTACCCCTGAACCCTCTTTAGAGCAAGCCCCATCAAAGTACATCTTCCATAATCCATCTCCCTGCATAACCAATTCTCTATTTAAAGGGTCAACCTCTCCATGCTGACAGTAAAGTTCACTTTTTTGCATTCTGAAAATTTCCATGTCTATGTCAATGCAACAATTGATGTTAGTGTCTTCAAATTTTTCTATCATATGAGGAGTTCTACTCTCCCTTAAGACTTTAACATATTCTCCAGCAATGTTAAAAGTAGCATATGATAAATCATTTTGTATACTACCCCCCATCGAAGCACTCCATTTTCTTGATAGCAACATGTCATAATGTGGTGGGATGTCAACCACTAGAACATTCATAGTCATCACTACATCAGGGAAGATTGCTAACCTGTAAGGCATAGCCTTGATGGTACCAATCACAGGGACCTCTCTAGAGTCCGTAGCTCGACATCTCCCAAAAGGAGTATCAACTTGTAATCCCATTGCCCTCATGATTTCCACTGGCATAACAGTATTAGATGCTCCTGAATCAATCATGCAATTTTTTAGCATCTTATCATTGATTATCAATGAGAGAAAAAATGGGTCAACAACTTTTGGGGAAGAAGTTGCATTCAAGAATATTTGAGGAATTTCAGATGTTAACACCTTAGTTTCGCTCTCCTTGGTAATTGGCTTTTTGCTAACATTTTTTGGACTTTGAACCTTTATTGTGGGCACACTGTTTAACAATGACATTACCTTTTCCTTGTGTTCTTTAATTCTCATCATTTCCAGAAATGGTACCTTAACTGTCATTTGAGACAAACATTGACCTATATCTAATGGAGTATACCTCATATCTAAAGACTTTGATTTATCAACAGTGACATCATTTTCTTCATTATGTTCATTCAAAGCTGATTCTTTTAATTTTTCATTTTCTATCTTTTGAACAGGGATACTTGTTTCTTGTCTTTTCAAATCTCCTTCTTGTACAACATTTGGTTCTATGGCCTTTGTAATAATTTTGACCTTATGCTTATTCACATTTTCACTAGGTCCTTCCTTTTTCTGAACATACTTAGTGTCTGTCTTATTTTCTTTTATAAAGACACCTGATGGTTGACTGCCAACACCACCGACTACCCTATTTCTCAAATGGTAGTTGCTTCTAGCTTTGTTCACTAAATCCGCAGTAATTCTAGCCTTCTCTTCATCTGAAACTTTCCTTATGAGTGGAACATCCTGACCATCTTGAGCATAACATCTTATACTGTCATCAGTTTCATCAGTTTCACTATCAGATAAGATCTGTTGATGATGATTCTCAACCCTTCTTTGTGAAATATAAGAATCATGATTTTCATTTTCACTGTTTGAATCAATATCATGGCATGAATAAGTATTTGTCATACTATGATCACACTGTTCACCCTCATCATTTCCCTGTTCCTCACTTGCTCTCAAATCCAAGGAAACAACACAAAAATCAAGGTTATGAGGGGCTTCACAAGCTTCACACCAAGTGTCATCATTGTAGGAATGGACAAAATTTTTATGAAGAGGGTCTGGAGTTCTGTTGTCTGTTTTATCTTTTCTAAGTACAGTAACAAGATTCCCATCTTTGAACTGAGTTCCATAAGGATGGTTCTGCATTCTGTTTTGAGGATTATAAGTAGTATTATAAGGTCTATTTTTGTGAGAAGCCTTATATTCTTTATACTCTGATTCTTTCAAATTGCTCCTACTAAACCTTGCATCATCCCTCCTATTCAACTTACCAGATACTCTTCTATTCATTTCAATATTGACTGCTATTTTATAAGCATCAGTAAGAGTTCTAGGGTTTTTATCTCTAAGAGCATATCCCATTTTAGAATCAAAGGCATTCAAATAAGTTGCTAGGAATACCTCTTCATCCAGCCTTATCTTCTGAAATAGCTTATGCATAGTTTTCTGAAATCTTGTATTAAACTCTGTGACTTCTTCATTATAATTCTTTTTAATATTGTTGAACTCATTCAACAAAAAGCCTTTATTTGTTTTATCCCCATATTGATCCTTAAACAATTCAATCAACTCATCCATAGAAACAATAGATCTATTAGAAAGGCTTCTAAACCATTCTCTTGCATCCTCAACTAAAGATTGAACAAATAATTTCATCAATACATCTTCATGAGTGATATTCAGATCATCAACAAAATCAATGAATTTTCTGAGATGTGTTTCACAAGATATAACATTATTACCTGCAAACTTTGGGAGTTTTTCTCCTATATCACCCACATCTTTAGGAAAAGCATTAGGATATCCAGGGATACCAACAAAATTAAAAAATTTATACCTTTCAGTGTGCAATGGTTTCCTTTGAAAAATATCATCCTCTATAGCAGTAGTGGCCCTTGTTTTAGAAGCAGTAACATTCTCCGGGCCAACATAAGCATATTTTGAAGACTGTAAAAAATCTATTCTCTTCTTCATTTCAATAGTAGTAGCCTCCATTTGTGCTTTTTCCAACATTTTTTCCATGGTTTCTCTTTCAATTCTCAATTTCTCTAAATCAATGTCCAATTTGGACATTTGCTCGGTTAAAGGCTTTTGGAATTTAGGTTCTTGATTTGTACTCCCATTCATCTTTTTCTTTCCTTTATCCTTTTGTGAAATAGGAGCCTTATGAGTGAATGATATTTCTTGGTCCCTCTTAGACTTCTCTGTGTCTTTCATATTTTGATGTTTTGAAGATTTTCTTCTATTCTTATCAACATTCTTATGGTCATTCTTTTTCTTTCTCATTTCTCGCTCTCTCTTCATTTGTTGAACTAGGGCAAGCTGTTTCAAGATGAACTTCTCTTCATTTGCCAACATATCAGAGGGAGCACCTTCTGAATCTGAACTAGAAGTATTAGTCTCTTCTCTCTCATTTGAAGTAGAGGTGACTGTGGGTGTTTCTAATACCCTTTTAGTAGCTTCTTCATACTTTGAAGTATTTCCATCATGAGAATGCTGACTGGTATTCATATCTCTCCTAACGTTACCCTCTTTACCTCTTGGAGGGGTCTCATCCATGTTAACTAGATTTCTCTTTTTTCTCCAAGACATTTCCATCCTTGAGGATGATGGGAGTCCACCATATAATACTCTTTCAGGATCTGTTCTCATAATTGACCTAGTATTCATTTTGAAAGATATTCACTCAATTTGCACTAATCTCAGAGATTTTATTTTAGAGTCGCCACCCAATAATTTGGGATGAATGAACACTTATCAAAGGATATTTTGACAACTACCACTAGAAATGATTTTTAAAAATTTAATCTTTGAAACACTAGGGATTTATGAATACTTGGACTAAAGATATTCTGAGATTTCCTAAAAGAACTTTATAATCTCCAATCCCTAGCAGAGTCACCAATTTGTTAGGGATTTTTCTTGCATTAAACACAGTGCTTAATAAACTACTTGAACACTATATCCTTTAATACTATTTCAAGCCAAGAAAATCCTAATTGCTAAGGATTGGATAAGATCCTTCTTCATTTTTGAGCTCCACATATACTCTGGCAGGTTTTACCTCATTATGATTACTGATTACACAGTATATACTAATATGGACACTGATTTGCTTTTAGGAGTTACTGAGCTGACTTATGAAACATTCTGCATATGACCAGACATAACCAAATGCAAAACTTAACAAGACAAACCAAGGATATAAATATAGCATAAATCAGTGATACAAGGAATTTCACCCTTCTTCCTTTTTAGGAGGGATAACCTAATTGATTCATGCTCTAAGGAATCACTAAGATGGACAATATCCTGCTGATATAAATCCTTAATGAGTTCAGCTCGTTTGTTCTTAGTAATAGAAGTATTTTGATTGAAATAATTTTGAATAGTTTTGAAAACTTGGATGATGATAGATTATCAGACCAAATCCTAGATCAGTGCCTATCCTTTGGGCTATAGAGTCAATGAGCTAAAGTTTCACAGAAAAAAAATACTATAAGCTGCCTTAAAACCTACATGCAATTCAGATAGACTGCCTTACAAATTATCTTGTTACCTCTAGAATATTGTATCAAATCCTTAAAAATTGTTATGCTCCCTGAAACTACTCACAAAACTTAGTTCTTTCCTTGAAAGAAACTTGCAAGTAATTAGATAGTTACCTTGTAACCAAAATGCTTAAAAATGCTTTACAGATTTAAACGTAAAAGAGCATACATAAGAAATAAAGAGACAACAATAGAAAAGAGTAAAATTACACCGTATTTTATTGATATGATCCAACTTTAATACATAAAAAGCTTAAAATCCTGAAGACACAGACACAAATTCAGAAAGTCTAATTTTTGCAATATATTTTCATCTCTCTAAATTTTACAACTTTGGTCTATATATAGGCCCTTAACCATCTTGGAATCCTTTTTTATTAGGATGCAACAAGCTTCAGATGGTTTTAGAAACCTAACCCTAAAACTACAGAAAAGACAAAAAAGCAGAAGCGATGGAAAGACAAAATCAGGGGATGAAATCTAATACTCTTTATCTTTTCTGAAAACTGGTGCCTTTGTTTGACAGTATTCAGGGTAGCTTCTGATATTTGTATCAAAGTCAAGTGACCACCCTTACAGGCTCACCTACACTTATCCTTTGTAATAACTAATTTTCCCAGTGCTCAATGGTTAGGCGCCAAGTGTTCCCTTCTATTCATCATCTAGAATTTCCTCCTCCACTACAGGCTTCTTTTTTTTGGGCCTAGTCATCAGTTCCCATGCTATCACTTCATCCTCTATAGGCCACTTAAAGCTTTGTGTGCTCTGTACCTATGCCTTTTGTCTCTCCCACCTGACATCGGTGATGTTTTTAACATCTACTAGGAATTTATTGATGTCAGTCTCCACTTTGAAAGCTTCATCCAAAATCTTGTTGAAGCCTTCCAAATCTAAATCCAATCTTGAAATGAATGCCTCATTACTAGGAATCTTATTGTCAAATTCACTCCTCCAGGCCTCTAAGGCCTTCACTTGATCATCTTCTCCTTTTAGAGGAGGAACAAATCTATTGAAATCTAGAGAAAATAGGCTCAACTTAGCCTACACTTGGTTCAACTTACCCTTGAAGAATGATAAGGCTATGTTGACCTTCTTAATTTCATCTTCAACCTCAGTTACTACCTCAAGTAAATCTGATCTTAGGGGTTGCAAGGAAGCAAGTTTTTCAAATAATTGAACTCGAGGAGATCAATTTACAAAATATGGGTTTAATATAGCAATGTCCCCCATCACTTCTGCATGTAAGGTGGGCAACTTATTATAGGCATTGAGGGCGACATCTGTTTTATCTTTAAGTATGTCAATCCTATGCTGTAGAATGCACTTAAATGCATTTAGGGCTATTTCATTATTATTCTGGCCCACATCTTCCTTTTCAACTACCTCCTCTTATTTTGCCCTTTCTTCTATCTATAAAGGTTGCACTCAAGGTACATAAACCACCTCAGGCTTTTCCTCAAGTTGCTTTAATAACTCAGCAATTGCCTTATCCTGTTGGTGTATCTTTATGTGGCATAACTCCCTGTCTTTAGCTAGGGCACTGGTTTTCTCAATCAGAATGCTACACTTCTCAGACAATTGCTTTGTTTTTTCTTCATTCAAGTGAGCCCAGTGAGTCATGATCTGAGAAATCTCTAGATCCCCTGTATTCTGCACTGTCCAGACCATTTGGTTGCCCACCATATTCTGCTGAATATTTACCAATTAAGGTTTCTGGTCTTTAGGACAAAGGCTCTACATGGAAAAATATTGATACTTTGGGCTATAGCCAAAACCCTTTATCATGTCACCCATCTGAACTTCACTTGCCATTGTTAGGTCTGGATGCTTCCTTATTTGGTCAATGATAAAAGCTGAAGCCAAGTCCCAGCCCTCAGCAAGCAGTATGCCACTATTCAAAACCATTTGCCTCTCCTCATCTGGAGAGACATCTTCGCTGTCAGGGTCATATGCTTGTAAGGCTAATAGGGCCTCATTAGTGATTGTTTCCTCTCCATCAAATTTCAATTGAGTCCTTATCTTTTCCTTCTTATGCCATCTTAGAAAGTCCTTGAATTCATCAGTCTTGATGAAATTGTCATCACTTAGAAATTTTTGCTGATGTATCAATCTTTCATCAATGCATGCCTTTAGAGGCAACTCTATATTCTCCTCTTCATATAGTTTCTGCCTCTTACCTTTTCTAATCAACTTTCTTAGGTTATGATCATATAACCTATTCCCAGGAATGAGAGCACTTACTTTGTCCTTTTTCTTCTCCTGCCTAACAGTTGAAGTTTGGCCTATATCAACTTTTTTCCTTTTGGCTGAAGGCTCCTCTACATCATCTGGTTGAGAGGCCTCTGTTAGGTCAATGTTATAACCCTCTCCTCCCTGCAACTGTGGTGCCTCTGCAACATCTTGTTGAGGATGATCATACTGAGGTAGACGGGCATAATCACCATCACTATCACTTTCATATTCTGATTCTGAATGCTTAGGCTCTTGAGGACGTATCTTATCCAAAACATTGTCAAGTTGTTGACAGAGGACATAGAAATTATCTATCATGGCTTTGATCCTATCAAAATAGGGAAAATCAGGGTAAAAGCCTCCAAAAGCCAACTCATTTCTCTTTACCAGCTTTTCCAGATTCAGCAACTCTTGAATCCTATCCCTTCTTGTTCTGATTTCATCTTCATCCAGAAGGTTTCTTGTTGCATCCTCCTCTATACATGTACAATGAACATTTGTATTAGGGATTGTGGGGGTTAAGAGCTTTTTGACTCCTGCCATGAAACCCTCAGGGTCAATGTATCTATATGATGCCGCCCCCATTCTGCAATTCTCAAACCACTTACTGACTGAGTCAATATCACCCTTGCCAATGGTAAAATTAAAGATCTTGAATTGTCTTGGGGTTAATGTCCCCTTCCTGTGTGGCGCAAAATGTTCATTATTTGTTAATAACAGCTGCCAGATGAATTCCATGGTAGCAACTCTTGATGACACATAGTAGGGTAAGATATGTGGTGGATGTATGCATCCATATACCCTAATCATGGTGAAGTTTTCTTCTAGAAATAATTCTCCCCAGTTATGATCTCCCTCCCACTTATCTACATACTCACAAGGCCTCAATAGTTGCAGCACCTTGATTGGGAGCCTTGTCTTGCTGATGCCCATGCTCTGTAGTATTGGATATACAATCCAGTTCTCAAACACATAGTAATCACAACCTTTGGATGTATAGTTCCAAATCCTAACCCAAAATTGAATGGGATTAGGCTTGTCCTTGAAAATCCTCTGAGGATTTAAGTTGTTCACATCCATGATCCCGAAGTTAAAATGTAAGAGCAGATGCATCAGGATGGAGTAGTGGAAGAACCTAGGTTCCTTCTCTTTGGGATCCTTTATCTTCTTCTATGTAGCTACAAATACCTCATGCATCTTATCAATGTGCTAGAATGCACGTATTGTAAGTCAAGTACCATCATCAAAATTCCAACGTTAATCTTCTTAGTTCCACCATCTATCCCTAATACTCTACACAGGGCATAGGCAATATATTTGATATAGAAATGCAAGTCCTTAAAGCAATAGGGTGCTGTAGCGGGTATAGGAGTAAGATGGTTCCTAACCTCCTTATGCATGTGTTTCTATAATTGACCCCTAGCAATACCAGGCTTTAACCTATACCTCTCCTCTTGCTTAGTAATATTGATTTTTGTGGACATAGTACTGTATAAGAGAAAGGCTTGCATAAATGAGTTTCTATTCAAAATTAACAGGGCAGTGCCATCATTTTTCTTAATTGTCTTAGACAAGACATCATAATGACTGGCCAAACCTAGAAACAAGTCTACATCTATATAGACATCAGGGACAATTAACCTAGCTAGATCACAAGTCCAAGGGTTTGATATTGGGATGGCTTTATCAGAATTATTATAGAAGTAGTTATAAAGATAAAAATCCGTTGATCCTGGAGTGTGAGCATCTCTAATATCATAGTAATCATCTATCAGCACATTTGCATTGGCCCTCTTATTCTATGTGGACCCCGGCAACAATTTCAGGAATTCATCATAGTAATTCCTCTTGCCTTTTGCATCATCATATACTTCATCACTTCTCCCACTGGTTGAAGCCACATTGACGGCTTTACTCATCTTTGCTTTGTTTCAATCCTCCTTTTTTACCGATATTGAAACAAATCTTCTCTCAGTACTCACTATTCTTCTCTGTGCACTGTTTTAGTAATTCAAAGCTTGACAATCAATTGAGTACTCTGTAATTTGACCAATTTTTGCTTTCTAAAAATAGGAGACCTAGCACTTCTTCGCTCTGTAATTCTGAATGCAAGATAAATTGAAAATAAGCTTTCAATCAATTCTTTATGGTAACCTTTTCAAGTACATAGCTCATCATTTAAAAAATCATCAATTCTACTTTCAATTCAGCACGCTGTGAAATTAATTGAAAACCTAGCCGTAGTTCATGAGTGTGACAGGAAATCAAATTCATATATGTGCATCCTCAGAAAAACACTTATAAAATTTGAAGGAGGTGACATGTCTTCATATGATTGGTCCTCTGTCAAACATCTCAGCTACCCTATTTACACAGTAATCAATATTCTAGTTTGTCATTGGACACTGAATCATTCATGTTGTCATGTCAGCTACTGCCACCTTTTCTAAAATTTCATATTTATCGACCACACGACTGAGTAATATCTCCTTGTCGCTGACCAAAGTCTTTAACCCTTAATTCTTCTGGAGATCTAGCGACTGTGTTATTTTCTTTTCCTGGCTAACCATAGTGCACTTATGGTGATAACACGACTGAAGGAATCAAAGTCGTTGGATAAAACACTTAACTCAAAGTTTATTTGGAGACTCCGCGACTGATGGTTATTTTTGTCCTTTACAATTATCTCCAAGTTGCTAAATGCTACTTTTCTTTACAAGACCCCACGACTAACCTTGGTCGCTCAATCACTGATTACAAATGTTAGTTGACAAATCTTTGAGAGACTACGTGACTGACTTCAAATTCTAACTTTAATTCAGAGAATTTGTGACAAACAGTTATCTCATAGTCGCGAACACTTTTACCTTCAAGCTTTTTTAATCAGAGACTTCGCGACCACCGTTGATCTTTTCTCCTTTGCATCCGACGGCTCCGCTAAGTCGCTGAGTATTCCTTAATACCTTTGAATTATTTGGAGACCACACGACTAACCCTCATCTTGTGCATTGTGGACACGTGTCCCTTCTAACTGTTTGTCTCTGAATCACTGAATAAACATAGACTTAGCATCTTAATCCAGCGACTACCCGACTGTCTTATATTTCAAACTGCATGCAGTTTGTCGAGAAGTCTCGGTAGCTTTCACTTAACTATCATTTATTTTAGAGACCACGCAACATGAACTAATCACTAAGTCTCATAAACATTTGCTAACTGCTGGCTTCTTCATGTGACATCCTGACTTAACTATTTTCCCTGCTGCGGATTGCTGACGTGCTTCTTTATTTGGAGACTTCGCGACTAAAGGGCTCTGCCAAGTCTCAAAAAACATAAAGAATATTTTGTTTCCTTAAGAGACATCCTGACACTAGTTAATCACCAAGTCTCGTAACAAAAAGGAATATGCTGTTAGGATTACGCGACTAGGCGACCATGGTAAAAGACACATGACTTAAGTTGTTCAAAAAGGTAACGCCAAAATAGAAACCCGATGAACATTTTTAGGGTTGTTCAGCATTTTGGCTTTAAAACAGGACCTAGGGTTTTGAGGTTTTGCATTATTCATGAATATTTTAACCTAAAGACCCAAAAAATTCACAGGGATAAAACGAGGATGAGACACTTCTGACTTAGGAAAGGAAAGAGCATGAGGATCACACAATTTTAGGGCAAACAGACCCGAACCAGCAATACAACCAACAGAAGGGACACATGTCACTGCCAGATTAAATTTTGAATTCTTCTTCTTCTCTATATGTTCTCTCTTATACTTTATTCTAGGGGTTCTGAAGATTTTTGTCTTAAGTTTTTTCTGTGTATAAAATTAGCGCTGAATCTGAAAATAATGAACAAAATTTGTAGATTTTGATTATGTTATTTCATGGGTAAATTATAACCAGTTTGTGTACTTAGAATATTATGTTTCACAATTGTCTTCATGATTGTACACTTAGTTTCATTTGAATACAATGCACCAAGGGTGTTTTTGAATTCAGCTTCTCAGTGTTCCTAATTTCTGTCAGTTGTTTGTTGCTTTCTTCCTAGGGAAGGAATAATTTTCTTGAAATAATTCAATGATTTTTAGTGGATAATATGGATTTATGAGAAGAAATCTAAAATAACATGAGCAGATTTGTTAATGTTGGGCATTAACAAAGTAAGGTCTACTAGTTGTAGTGTATTTACCAAATGAAATTATGTTTACATCCTCTTGTTTGACTCCATGCCCTAAGATAAGTATTGGTCTATGTAGGCTTATTTTATTTTTAGATTACAACAAACACTCATATATCATTTTATTTGCTTGTTGTTTAGAAGTGGGTTTGAGTTGTTTCCATTCTCAACTATGTCTATAAGGTGTAAATTAGAATAGAGCCAATTCTAAAAACATTCATGTATTCTGATGTATCTTGCTGAGAATTGTCAGCTAGTTAGTAATACTTGTTGCTGGTAGTTTTATATTCTTAAGTATTATAGGAGGTTACCCACCCAGGTTTTGTAGAGCCCAAAATGTAGAAGACTTTAGTCTTGTGACTAAGTCTTGTCAGCTGGCCAGTGATATCAGATTCCTGTTGATGGGAGAAGGCTAATCCTTAGGTGAATCTGAACCATCACCTGGAACCACCAACAAGAACATGCCTGATATCAATACCAACACACCAAAATCAATATAAATACATAACAATAATATCCAATTACATCAATCTCCTCATGGAGTGTTCAATGATACAGTTACAAATACATAAAACTTTTGAATCAATTGCATTGCTTACATCGTGACATGAAATGAAGAACAAGAGGTACAAGGAAGAAGAGTATGAAAGACACACTCTCAAACTGATCCATGAACCCAAGTCCATTGGTCCCAAATAGTGGTTTTCTATGCCACCTGACCATGTGGAACCCTCAGGTCAACCCCATCGTGCTTGAAGATAGTCAGTTGTATGGCCCAAACAGTCATACAAAGAAGACACATGGGGATAAGGTTTACACAAATGTCAATGTGGAGTAAACACTCAACATGATTATCGCATTACAAACATGAATCATAATGCACATGAAACAGAGAGATGTCAATGCCAATACATCACCATATCATAGAGAAACAATAGGAAGGAAAGGTGTCGTAGCAACAATAGTCATCATAAAAGAATGAGGATGATCCTTAATTGGCAATAATAAAGACAAGGAGGTACCAACAAGATCAACACCAAAATTTCCATATGTCATATGTCATAATGCAATAACAAAAATTCTCAAGCAACAATGAATCCATTGGGTTTTACTCAATCTACCTAGATGTAGATACTACTCTGCTAAGTGTAGGGAGTCTCGTCATGTGTGCTTGTGAGGATGTACCACACACAACCAAGTGTTTTCTCATATGAATGAGAATGGTGATCATGCAAGAACCAACACCACATGTGTGGGCATACCACTTTGGGTAAGAACCAATGCCTACATGTGCGAGCATGCCTTCCCAATACATCCTTGGTGTAATGCCCCACCAAGGAACTCTGAAAAAATAGCAAAACAAACATATTAATACATGTTCAATATTTATTTTTAAATGTTAACATTAAACATATGCAACAAACAAAGGACTTTAGCTCAAACCTCAAAGATTAGGTTGAATAGTCATTGCATGACACTGCACAAGCAAATGTCTAAAAGACACAAAACTTAAACAGGAAAAGGGAAAGGTCCTCAAAAAACTTAGATGGGGTAAACAAGGTACTTAGACTTGCCCAGGACCCTCCCTGAAATTTCAAAATTTAACTCAGAAGACTAGACCTTTTCCTAGGTCTTGAGCATCATGAATTAGGTCTGTTAAGGAGTGGCTTTCACTTAAATGCCCCAAAACCAACTATATTGGTTCTAAACCTTCTTAAGCCAAGGTTTTGTGACACCGATAGCTTTGCAATGCAATTAGAATGGATCAAATGAATACTCTGCTCTCAAAATCCTTTTCGAATAAAATTGCAAGTGAACGCACTGAAATATAGGTGGAGGTCCTAAAACGCTTATGTGCCAATTTAGCAAGAACATACACTTATTTAGATTATGTGATGACCTACAACCTAAGATTCCTGGGCAGTGAGGTTGTAGGCGCTGAAATATGGTTTGGGATGCCAGACGATGAGGGTGAAGACACTAAAATATATTCAAAGGCACTGATCTGCAAAGAAACTTACAAAAAACAAGGGAAAACTTGCATACGATGATGTCTACGAGGTCATAACTACTCTTACTTGGCCATGAATGCATGACCAACCAAGGAGATAACTAAATCAACCTCTAAGTCTATACAAGATGGATCTACATTAACTTTAGAGCATTAATTGAAGTATTCCTATGATAAATTTCAATATACTACATGAGCTCATAAAGAAGATTAAAAGTCACAAGCATGCTTAGTCTCAACACCAATGCATGTAAACCACTTCTAAGCTATCTCATCATTTCATTGTTATATTTCCTTTATAGTGAAGGCTCACTTAACATGATTATGTGATTTCCAAGCATAATAAATGAGTCATCAAGTTATACATAAGCATGAACTAGTATGAACAAGTGTACATGAGAGAAATAAAGGAGGAGAAGAAGATGAAGTTCAATATTGAATCTCTCATCCCTAATGGTGGTAAGCAATGTCACTCAACCATGTGGTACTTGTAGGTCCACCCCACCGTGTTGTGGAGATGAACACATGACCCAAACACAAAAAGAAAAAAAGACACTTGGGGAGAAGGCTCACACACATGTCAATCACAAAGCAAACACACCATTCACAAGATCATAGAAGAATCCATCATATACACATAGAATACAATACAACATGGGTTTTTCTTAATCTATGAGGGGGTTAGGTGATAGGGAAAATAATAGGGAAGTGTAATTATGCATCACCATAACTTCCATGGAATGAATGACCCTCTCATGTAGACGAGGAGCCCACTATCCATATGTCATCTCTCTTGGACAATCTCATCTTCCCAACTCATCTCAAGTTCAAACAAGCATTTAGATATGAAGGGAAACACGTAAACATATTCTTACTGTTAGTGAATAGGATTGTCTTCCAACAAAAAACCTTTTAAAATGACCCTTGAATGCCCAAACCAAGAAGACACAATCTGCAACTAACAGTTGGGTCACTTACAATTGAAATGTGTAAGTACCCTCTAAATTTTGTAATGAAGGTATAGCTCCCTTCGTCTGCTATGCAATGAATTTTATATCACTAATATGCTTTTCACCAGAAAGCATCAAAGGCATCAACATCTACCCATAACCATGATGTAGATGTGGAGGGATTTAAATACATAAACAAAATGAATATGGAAAATAGGTACAAAGCCTACTTCCCTCACATTCACATTTGGAAACTAATCAAACCAAGAAGCATATATTCTTCCCAAAGATGATTAAATCTCAAATCAAAGTTCCAGAATTTAATATATGCATAGTTGGATGAATAAGCATGATGCTGAAAATAATTCCTATGTGACAAAGCTCAATGAAATCGAAGAGAATTGATAATGAACTTGAAGTATCACAAACACTCCTTTCATTTTTTCAACATCCACAACAAACTATACATTACATATGTCTAGAAAGAAAAATATGCTTTCTCCTTTACTTAATAAATCAAAAAATTGGCCCTCTTTCTGTAGCACAAAGACTACTTAGAAAAAGAACCTTTTGATTACAATATTCCAACTCAGTAAACCGGATTCCCCCCAAGCCCAAAGACTCTCCTCCTCCCCTCTTTTTTTACCATCCTAAATCCTTTCACGGGGGCATCATTCAGTTTTTATAACTGAATCTTGAAATGAAATAATAATAGTAATCCACGTAATCTTTGGTCTTCTCCTTTTATCATTTTATTGAGCTTAATGTTTTATTATAGCTATAAGGTTGATATTGCATATATATATCATATCAAAATGCAGGTGTAAGTATCCTTTGACAGGTGGCATTTGGATGTTTTAATCCAATATGAAAATATTCTTCATGTTGGGTGGATTGAAAACAATTCTATCAGTAAAATTCAGTCACCTTTCGGGGGGCACAACTTTTTACCCCACCGTTGGATCTTGCCAATTTTTAGATATGTTGTTGCAAAGATGATTTTCTTCCTTCTCACTGGAGCGATTTGAAAAATAAGAATCCGGCCAAAAGTTACTTGCTTCTTTGTACAGGTCTATAAATTGTCATGAAAGTTTTTATTGTTGTTGTCCAAACTCCTTTCTTGCATTATACTAGGACAACCACACACCCATTGGAAGACACTCTGCACATAGTGATGCAAAGAATTTTTGAATGGATATTTGAAAAGTTTTACCAATTGAAATGCAACCAAATAGACCAATTTCTGATGAACAAACCTCATTTCCATTTTTTGGCAAAATTGCGATGAATTTCATTATTTTCAAATAATGTATTCATAAATTTCCTTTTGAGTGCAGCGATCCCCAAGAGTAAGGAAACTACGAAGACATTTCCAACTAGCTGCTACTTTTTGTACAACAATTTCATGCTTCCTTATGTGAATCATTCACTAGATTCTCAATTACGGCATCCGCAGGGTAGGTATTGACATGTGAAACATCTAGATTCGATCCAAAGAGAGAACTCCAAATTTTATCAAGTGTACTCCAATAGTTTCCATTAACAATTAATCATTCGGCATTGAAACCATATTGAAATAATGAATGATTCTAAACATTAAATTGCAATTTGCACCTTTGAATTTTTCCATCGAACCTGTGGAACCTTGTGAACTACACCTTTGAATTGAACCTTTGAACATGTTCAAACCTCTTTGAACCTGCGAACTGCCTAAACCAATTCGAACCATTTTGAACTTTGTTCAAAGTAGTTCAACAAAGTGAACTTGTGCTTCGGACTTGAATTCTGAATCTCCGAACCTCTGCACTGAACCTAGCTGAATTTGAACTTACCAATACTCAAAATGAAAATCAGAGATAGAAAGATTGATTTTAAAATTTTAAATGGGGTGTCCATGTGAGGGTTAACACTTACATATCTCATTTCACATTTTTCCTTAATCACTTGTTTCATTTTATTCCAAATGAGTCAGCCAAGAAATTGGTCAAGCTTGGTGACACTTTGAAAGCCACTTTTCAACTGTCCCTATCAACTACATCTAAGGTTCATATGATCAACAAGAACGAAACACGATTACAATCACATGAATAGCACATGGCATCTGTGTGTATAAATGTTGTCACACTTCTATGAATCATTCCATTCAAGGTTTCTCAAGAATGAGGCCTCAAATATCGATCCATAGCTCTCTAGTCATGGATATGTAAAAATGTAAAATGAAGGCCCTCAGATAGACCTAGTTGTGTCTATTGCAAATACACCATGAAATGAGAGATTCAAATGCATGAAAATGAGATCTAATCTATATGATTGCAATGCATGAAAGAAAATTAGTCTAAATGATAACAATGCATATTAATCTATGAAAGAAAATGCAAATCTATGAAAATAAACATGATTCTAATCTATATGAATAGCCATGAATGCAAGAAGGAATGAGACAAGAAGAGAGAAGTTGCAATATC